>ML825190.1:99352-112145 GCA_009831015.1 Picea engelmannii | reverse complement strand
TTCCTATTATGAATCTTCACACTACATTCAACTCATGCATATTCATCATACTAGCTCATGCATTCTCCTCACGCGACCACCGACGGTGACCATGATCCAAACAAAAAGGCGCTTCACGTTTCGTGATTTTGGGATTTATGTTGCAAGGAACTCTGGTTCTTCGATCCCCAAAATCCAAAAACCTGAAAGACCGAATCTAAGGTTTTCTCAGCTCTTTTATTCACATGACCCTTCGCTCGGAACCTGGGGTCAACTCTCAGACACGCGTCAGGATCCCGTGTTTTGGCGAATCCGCGGACAACGCTCCACCATTTCCCAAAACTTCTGATCCATGAGGGTCCAACAACCTGGATCCCATAGTCCATATCTCTCTAGCAATCAACGGTCCTGATCAAATCTATGCTTTCCACCTTTCAGAATTCTGGTGGAGTCTTCACCCCTTAACTCCCAATTTCGAATCCCTGAAACCTATTTGCGTCAGATCAACGATTCACTACCTGTCTCGATCCAATGGCTCAGGTTGGATGTCGGGATTTCATGACATGTGAGTCCTCAAAACTCTTCCCGTTGAATTCTAAACCTCCAACTCCCGAAGATCCAATTACACCGGATCTACGGTTCAGGTCATATGCTAACAAATGGCCTTGATTGAATCAGTGATTTACCTGGCGCGACTTTTGAAGGTCTATGCTTCTATTTTCCCAATAGACGAAACCTCAAAGCTCTAGATCAACAACTCTCATTGATTCCAATCTAATGGATACTATTCCTCCTGATCTTGGGAGTGATGAGAGGTTATCATCCTTATCTTTTCCGTTGATCTACTAGATCTAACAGTTCACGGAATTTCGGTATTCCTCCCTCCGAGAATTCCACCATCCGTTCATATTTTCAATAACTTCCGGCCACGAACTTGGCATCAACTCTTCTGGAATCATCCTCTGTGTTCAACCTTCGAAGATTTCAAACTTTAACACAAGATTGTTTCTGTATGCACTCCCTATGCTCTATATGCACACTCGGCATACAAAATTTCCCGCTATCTCTTTTGAGATTTTAAGTTACTTATAGGACTAATCTCATAGTCATAACTCATACGGATGTTACCATCTCCTTATGGGAACAACCAAAAAGGGTCACTCTTGGGAATTAGCAACAGTCCCAAAGGACTCCTCTTAATCTTGTTGTCGATCCTAACCATTATAGGTTAAGTAATCTGACCCTACATATTTTCATTAGTCCTCTCAACCATGAGGAGTTATATGCTCAGGGTTTAGTCTTTTAATAATGCAGTAATTTATAACTTTCTAAGGACCCTACCAGCCCTTACCATATTTCCCAAATCAATAAGGAGTTCTTCATTTGGATCTTAATTCTTACCTAACCAGCCATCTCAATTGCAAGAGACTCTACCTGCTTTAGTAGGTAGCCATCGTCACACTATAACATAAAAACTCAGTTCATGTCCCTTGTCTGGCTTGTGCAACTTCATAGCACAATTTATTCCACCTCTGTTATTCACACTCAGGTCTTATCAGTAATAATGATCAATGCATTTCTACTCCTATAAGAGTAGTTACCATCTTAACAGAGGGGTTAAAGAAATTCCCAATTTCCAGTTTCATTCTGCGGTCCTTCTTCTTAAAGAGAAAATGCAGATAACAATATTTCCTTACCTGACTCGTACATGAGCCCAATCAGGCCAAGTGTTGTAACCATGCTCTGATACCAATTTTTCACACACACCCTCTACGGTATAATAAGTTTTTTGCCTCTTCTCGAGGGACAAAATCCCCAAAATCCTATGGGGGCCTAGCACAGGCTAGTTCTTCCCTTGTCCACCTCCACGTGATCGTTGGTTATGACCACATGCCAAAAAAACTAGGCACCTTTTCGCATTTTGTGACTTCACGATACAAGAAAGTCAATTCTTTCGACTCTGCAAACCCTGAAGCCTGAAATCTTACCTTCAAGGAGATCGACGACGACGAGTCTCCCCCTCATCCGACAGTCCTGGCCGTATCAGGATTTCAGTAACCAGGAGTTCGTAATGCAAGAGAGTCGAGTCTTTCGACTCTTCAAACCCTGAAATCCGAAATGGACTAAGGTATTCGGCTCCACCTTTGTCTCGGTGTCATGTGACCTTCGGCTAGGATGCAAGTCTTAGCGCCTATCTCTTTCAGGTTTCGCGACTTCGCAATTCTCACTACAAGTGTTCCTTACCTTTTGGAATGCTGAACCCCAAAACGTTATATAGGTCAAAGGGGTGTTGACTCATTCCCTGTGATGAGAACACGCCACCTGTCACCTCCATGCGACCCCTGCTCTGGGATGTACCACTTGTCCTCCACGTGGCTCTTACATCTAGGATGTGCCACGTGTCCGCCTGAGCCTTCGGCTTTCGGGACTCAAGAGAACATCGATCTGTTGTCCCCTTCCCTTTTCAAACCCTGAATTCCTATTCACACTAAGCCGACTCGGAGTTTCACATACAGGGATTTCGCGTACCGGGATTTTGCAACTTGTGAGAAGAGGGGTTCATACCATTGGGTTTCTCGGGTGCCGAAACGCCGAAATCAATTCACACTACACTGCTTCGGGCTTTCACATACTGGGATTTCATGACTTGCGAAGACAAGGGGTCTTTCCCTTGGGTTTCCCGGGTGCCTAAACGCTGACTGGAAACCACGTGTCCTCTACAAATGGATGGTCCAGGTAACTCCCATGGATATTAAGATCTATGGTCCTGATTCCTTCACTACTTTCGAAGGTTAAAAGGGGGCAAGGCATTAATGCCTATGTTCCTTCCTCCAATCTAGCGGTCATGACAGACCTTAGATCCTCTGAAAGGATCTCGTTCGTTCATCTAGCAAACATAAAGGTACTTTCTTTCAGTATTTGCAACTCGCTATCCTTCCTGATCTTCATCGGCTATTAAGGACTTGAGAACTTTGCGCTCTTTCTCCTGGATTTGACTCTTAGAAGAGTCTTCAACACAACTACTATGCTCCTTCATCAAGGGGTTCTGGGATTCTATTTGATCGTAGAGAGCCTGTGCATATCAGCACTACCTCTCATGAGCTTAACAAACTCCATCCTCCAAGGGGCTCAGATCGACTAGATGAGTAAACCATCGTACATGCAACTACACCTAAGGTCGACGAGCTCACGGTTCGTGGCTCTAGCATAAGACGCTACAGAACTCAAGAATTTATGAGAATAGGTCGTTTCTGACCCATATAATTTCTTACTTTCCTAACTATACAACCAAGCAGAGATAGAAGGGATACAATATATCCATTAAGCATTCATTCACATTCCTAAAAGCATGCACAGTATAACCAATTCATACACAGTTATAGCTGAATTACACAGGGTAGGAAATCACTTATCCATTACAGGTTGCCGCCAACCAACTGACCATGGGTGTTCTTCCTTCCACCTGACCATAGGCTCAGAGGAATTCATTCTTAGCACTCTGGCCACCCCCGTACCAAGCCATGATATCAGCAGGGAATTCTCACAGTTCTCAAGGGTTCTCTCTTTCTGTTTCAGCTTCTGTTTGGGTCTTATTTTCTGCAACTTGGAGCTTTCTCACTCGGTTGTGGCCTCATCGAGGTTTCTCAGATTCTCTTTGGAATCAAGCTCGTGGCCTTCTATTCATGATTCGCTGGGGAGCTTCATGCCTCTCCCTTGGGAGATTTTTCCATCATCTGGTGTCTCCTTCTCTTGCTGCCTCCATGTGTATAATTGTCACCTTCCTTCTATTAGAAGGAATTTCAGGTTAGTCTGGTCTGTCAGACCCTGTGGTACTTTAGGATGACTTCCTACAGCTAGACCATGCTCCCATTCATGGGGGTTGTTGGTAGTTCAACCACCGGTCCTTGCCTCATTAACTGATTTCTCTCCCCTAGTGATATCATGGACAGTACTTTCAAGGCTTCACCCCCATAGTTAGTTATTGACAACTCAAACAATAATACATTTACATTTTCCTCATGCATTAGCATGGTAATTCCTATTTTATGATTAATTTCAAATTGGGGAAAACAAGGTGTTACAATGGAAGACAATATATCCTATGGAAATTCCACAGTAAAGTTGTGGGACGACATGTTGGAGGTAAGGCCATTGCACATAAGGTACTTCACACTGGCTTATGGTGGGCCACGTTGTTTAAATATTCTAAGGAATATGCTAGATCATGTGACATTTTCCAAAGAGTAGGAAATTTGTCTTGAAGAGATGAATTAACCCTTCATCCAGTCAAAGCACTTCAAGCATTTGAGAAGTGGGTTGTTGATTTAATTGGACCAATCAACCCCCTGGCCAAGCACTCAAAGGGAATATACATCATAACCACAACTTATTACCTTACAATATGGTTTGAAGCAAAGGAAGTCCAAGATTTTTCTATAGATACATCTGCTAGATTTATCTTCAAAAATGTTATCACTTGGTTTGGATGTCCTAGAAGTCTAACCAGTGATCAAGGTACTCATTTTATCAACAATAAAATTGCAGCGTTAACGACTGAGTTTCTTATACAACATCATAAGAGAAACCCTTACCATCCACAAGCTAATGGTACGGTAGAGACCTTCAATAAAATTCTGGAAAGAGGACTCACAAAAGTGTGTTTCACAAACCGGGAGGACTAGGACGATAGAGTTCCAACAGTCTTATGGACTTACAGGACTACCACGAAGAAGTTACACCAATACACCCCATTTCAGTTGGTTTATAGAAAAGAAGTAGTTGTACCTGCATAATTGATCTCCCCTAGTCTTTATATAGCCCATGCTACAAACATGAAATATGATGAATCATTTGTGCAAAGGATTGCAGACTTGCACGAACTTGAGGAAGCAAGATTTTTAGCAGATTTTAATCAAACAGTTGAGAAGGCCAGATAGAAACATTGGAATTATAAGCATATTAATACCAAGAGATTTTTTCAAGGGGATAAGGTGCTCCTGGATGATAGTCGATATCAAAAACATCCAGGCAAGTTGCACAAGCATTGGTTGGGTCCATTCATAGTTGTGAAAATACGACACTCTGGTGTAGTGAGGCTCGCACAACTAGATGGTATCCTTCATACAGGATGGGTGAATGGAACCCACCTAAAACCCTACATTTATCATGATTGAGTCAGAGAAAGGTTTCTCTAGACCAATGGAGCATGTACAGTAGTTAGATTTTCCTTTATTGTAATTTTTTTTTAATTCAGTTAATAAACGTCGACGTTTGCATTTAATGTGCCACACAATACATTATGTTTTAGTTTACGCGTTTATTTTGTGCATAAATTCTTATTAAGTCGATAAGGATTGGAAGAGCCACTATTACATTTAATGAAGTCATTTAATATGATGGGGACCCCCATTGTGGATGGATGGAGGGAGAATCCGAGCTCTATCATAACCCATATGCCACACGTACCCATCCCCATCATACGATTTATGACAACCACCATAACATGTCAAACTTTATGTTAATCCATAAATGCATGATATGCACAGATGCCATCGATATCCCCACTGTGATTCTCAATCATTAAAAAGATAAGCACCTCAGCTTGACCATGCCCCTATCAGTTCATTCATTAAATGCCAAGATCACTTGATAGATCCTACCCTGTTACCCATCCTTTTGGACACCTAAGCCTAAAACCACATTTATGGGCACTTACAAAAATTCTCCAAGTTATCCAGTTATAAGACTCCATCCATATACGAGCAACACTACCATTGGATGTCAAGGATATTTTGAATTTACTGCAATTGCGCATACCCCCCGAGATTTTCATTCTCCTATTACAAAGAAGACCCCAATTTACCCTGCAAGTGAAACACTTCAGAGCTACCATGTCGAGAGCACCAGGAGGCCAGAGTTCATCTGCCAAAGAAGAAATCCTATATGAACCATATGACCCCTGCATCGAGATCTTCAGGGATGTCAAGGGAAAGACAGAGCAAGTAAAGCTCTTGGACCTGGATTTGGTGGACCAAGTGTTGTTCCCATAGATGAACATAGATGTATTCTAGGACATGGCTCCAGATGCCATCGGAGGTATGAATTTTGTTCCCAAGCTTGACTTTATCAACCTCTTCAACTCTACAATCATGAAACTCATAGACTTACCGGTCTTTGGGACCATTGGTGAGGTTGTGCGCTGCACAAAATTCCTCATTAGTCGAGTACATGACAAAGTTCTATGGCTCGACTGCATATATCCAATTCATGTGGATGATATCCACCAACTCACTCGCTTATCTCTCGAGGGTGAGGATGTCTCCAAAGGATTCCAAGGCCTGAGAAAGAATGAGAAAAAGAAAGGAGATGTTAGCCTATATGAGAAGTTCCACACACAAAGAGGTGGTTGAACAAAAAATATTGAACCAATCATTCCAGAAATAGTTCAGACGACCTGCTACATAATCCCAAGCAAGGTCATGCAGTCATATTACAAAGGTGAGTGCACCCTCGATGCACTCTTTGTAGCTAATTTTTGCACAAACGGGGTTGTATTCAACTGGTGCAACTATCTGTTAGAAGAACTCCTAGTAGCGTGTGAGGAAGCTCAAGAGAAAGGAGGGACCTTCACGTATGGGTACCTGTTAATAGAATTCACCATGTGGAAATCTAAGCCACCAATGGGGAGATAGATGGAAATGGTAGACAAAGGGCGCCTTCCTAAAATGTTTGAACCTTGGCACTCGATAGTGGACCAAGAGAACCAGGAATTCAACAATGTCTCTTTCTCAAAGTGGTACAATTTGTTGATTGACGCAACTCAGAGATGGTGTATACCACAAGAATTGGTAAACCTGAACACCCATAACATAGCCTTTGGGTTGAACCTTCACAACACTCTTGTATGGCCGAGGCATGTGAAGCCAAAAGACTTCCACTCGAGTTTTCTCCTCTTCTACCTAGTTGAGGAGTCCTTTGACAAAGAAGTCATGTCATGGATTGGACTCAAGCGCAATCCACCCAAGTCTAGAATGCACTACCTCTTACCTGTGGAGATTCTGAAGAAAAATGGGTAGGAAGAAGGAGTAGGGCCAAGATTTGGCCCAGTGGAGAAAAAGAAAAATGTCTCGATGCAGAAAAACTCAGAAGAGGAAGAGGAGACACAACCTCTGGAACACAATAAGAGGAATTTTCCCATGTTCCCGCAAATTTTGGATCAAGCTATGTTTTCAAGTAAATATGTCAACGACATCCTCACTGTTGATTTCATTGGAGATCCTTTAGTTAAGAAACCTAGGACATGGCTCTCCCCAGTGAGGATTCTGAATCCTCAGCCAATCTCCTCGACCATACCTCATACTCGATCAACCACTTGAATGACCCAAACAATGATTGACATCCAGGATGACCCCAAACCAGATACTAATGCATCCACCACCATAATCACTGAACAACCCCCATCACCCCCACAACCCCCATCTCCACCCCAAGAAAAGACCATCCAAACCCAAACCATTGTACCTGATCCCATGTAGTTGGATCCCCCCGACCTACCTGAGCATGTACCATAGATTACCGGTTTAACCCCTGAAGTTTTGAGCCAATCACTTGTTCCATTTGTACCTATTCAGGACACTCCTCCTTTAGCAGAGAGTCAAATTGTTCCAATACTGCAAGCCCCAAGCACTTAACGCCCTCTCTCAATAGTCAAAGTTGAGAGTGCTATCCATAGAAGCCAAATCATAGAAACCGTGTTCCAGAAAGAGGAGAAGCACATGAGGTTCAGAAGGAACTTGAAAGTACATCAGGATAGAGTGCAACATCATTGCAAGAGCCACTGGAACCAATCTTCCAGAACCCACAACTATGTGTGGGGATGTTGCAACTCTGCCTGGCCAAGACAAAAGCCTTTCCTCAATTCCCAACAGAATTGAAAGCTTGACTTGCACACCAATTGAAAACTCCATCCCTAGGAGGAGAGGAGGTGGAGACACCTTATGCAAAATCGATGGCCAGTGGATTTCCACTCCAAGTTAGAGTACCCATGGATTCCACCCCTTCATCTAGCGAGCTCACACAACTACCAACAACCCACCTGGTAGGAATAATCAAAGCCTCAACTAAACAACTAGAGCAGAGGATTCAACAAGTTGAAAGAGACACAGAGTTATGGAGAGAGGAAGGAATCATTGCAAAATCCCAACAGACACAACAGGAACACTCCAGGATCTAGGAATAATTGAAGGTGGAGAAAGTCAAAGAAAAACTTTCATAGACCTGGACGACAGTCAGGAAGAAAATGCCCCAACTATCAGAGTCCAGCACAACAAGCAATCCCGAGGAGTAGATTGAGTTGATTCAGGTTTCTTGGTCAGAACTGGTAGAGAGAGTAGAGAACCATGAAGCACAACTGCAAGACAAAAAGAAAGAAGCTGAGTTGCAACCCAAGAAGCTCCGAGAGAAAATGGATAAGATTATCTTATAAGGGAATAATGAAAGAGAAAACTTGCAAAAACAGACTGCCGAGTGCACTAAGATATTCATAAAGGTAAGTGATTGTATGGGCATCATCTCAAGACGCAACCACACATTGGAGGACTTGTGCACAAAGATCCAATCACTTAATGCAGAAGCATCCAACACCCTGGATCCGATGGAACGACAAACGAAGTTCAACAAAATCCAGTAAGCGAATAATGAATTGAATACATTATATGAAGCCCAAATAGTTACCAAGAAAGATCTACGTGATTTTCAACCAATAGTTCAGACAACATTCATGCAAATGCATCAAGTTGATGCCATTGTTGAATCTGAGTGGAAATCCTTAGTTGCATCGAAACCAAAGGAATGCATCACAAACACCACTCATCAATTTGTTGTTTAAGTTTCACTGCTTGCTAGGAAATGGCAAGATAAGGCAGATAACTTCCAAGAGGTCAAGAAGAGAGCCCTAAAACTCATACCTGAGTTGGGCCCTTCATTTTAAAAAGAGAAATCAGAAACATCCTAATCCAAAAGTGAAAACAACTCAGAGCTTGAAGGAAAGAAAGAACAACATGCCAACCTGGAGGCCACAAAAAAGATGAATACTTGACTCAGGGTGAGTCAAGGATTGTTGTCAGAGCCTGTTAGGCCCTTTGTTTTGTTGGTTAGAAGTTGCACACAACATACTACAACTTCATTTTGGAGAATGGAAGTTGAGCAAGATTGTTGAGAAGATGGACAATGCGAGAAAGGAAGAAACAAAAAAAAGTTAAAGGGATAGCGCAACAACAACAAGATCAAGAAAGGAAAGAACTCTTAAGTTTTTAATCAAAGAGATCAGATTATATATAGAGGAACGATGCAATTGTAATAGGATAATAATGACACTGATAATGCTAATGAGCTAATGATACTGAGTATGATAGGCTAATAGTGAAATGCTAAGAAAAGGGTTGTAATATCATTAGTTCCTAGCATGTTAGTTCTAATTTATTACTATTCCTATTGTAAATATTGATAGTGTGATGAGAGTAATTGATGTAATGGTCTAGTACTATAGTATCAAGGAATATGAAGATATGGGTGAGAACCAGACATACAATGTATCAGATTTTGGGATTATCAATATAAACAGAGGCCTAAATTTTGAATTTACATCTCCTGTATTCAGTGTTAATGCATGAATGAGTTGTTGTTGTTTATTATCTTTGTGTATGATATACTTAAATGTGTCTTTATGAATGGAAACACAATTTTGTTTCTTAATTTCCCAGTTAGGAATTCCTCAGGAGTGTTACAGGTTTAGTCTATTATGTGCAAGATTACAGTGAGCCTCGATACATTAGAGGTATGTCTAAGTCTTTTCCTTACCCTTCCCTCTCTTTCATGTCTTGGTTGCACTTTGGGTGAGACTTCTTCCCTCCCAGGAAGATGAAAATTCTATTTCTCTAGACTCCTTCAATACCTTTTGTTGGTAACCTAAGAAGGACCTTGGTCTGAACACTTTTGCGCCAACAGGTTTCCATGTAAAACTTTGTGTGCAATGTGTATGAGTTTATGTGATGATGAATGGTTAATTTTTATGTAGTTCTTGAAGGTTAAAATTATTGAAATAAATATATACCGATTCACCCCCCCCCCTCTCATTTTAATTGAATATTATAAAAATTGGTATAAGAGATAGGTTCCTTCAGGAATAGTCTAACCACTGGAAGGAAGATCATGGATAAACAATGATGTTATAGCAAGATTTGCTTCACCTTATGCAATCTTTCATAGAGGGCCTTATTTCAATTCCCTATGCAGACTTATCTTCCCTGTTGATAAAACCCAGAGACAAAAAATAATATTTTTTCACTTGTACGCATCTTGCACACTACATAGCATGCATATACGTAGGTTGCTCCACTACATCCCNCATAGAGGGCCTTATTTCAATTCCCTATGCAGACTTATCTTCCCTGTTGATAAAACCCAGAGACAAAAAATAATATTTTTTCACTTGTACGCATCTTGCACACTACATAGCATGCATATACGTAGGTTGCTCCACTACATCCCGTGTACATCAGGATTCGTGCCAGAAAATAAAAATTAAATGTCAGGTTTCCATGTCATGATAGGATATCTCTGATCCTTGGCCTTCCATATATTGGAAATGTTTTGACTCGACCCTTCAGTTCCATTTTGAAGGCTATAAATGGGCCAATTCCGAGCTATGGAAAAGGGAGAAAGAATTCAAGTTTGAGAGAAAAGTTACTCTGGAGAAATTATTACTTCATATTGAGTTTGCATCCCTTTGTCCTTTAAGTCTGAACACATTTTTCATCCCCCAAGATCTTCCCTTATTAATGGAGAACCCCATTGTCTCCCTTCTATGAGCTTGCCTTTGGTGGAGGATTGAAGTGGTGGAGACCCAACTGGAAGGAACTTAGTTTCTCGGTTCCGAACCATGCCGACATGGAAGTCTGTAATGTTTTCACTTCTGTTGATCATTTATTAATAGAAATACTCCTTTCTCGTCCTATTGATATCTTGAAAATATATGAGTTATTATCCATGGGAATATTTGTCATGTATATTAGTGGATTATGCTATCTAATGTGCTAAACTTTTATATTTTTACTAGATTCTTTCTTTGCTTGTTTGTTGAGAACTTGTTGCAGGTATAAATCTTTGGGTCAAAGTGCTCAACGGTGGATATCATCGAACATCTAGACGAGGTAGGCCTCTTTCTTATCTCGCTTTCACATTGGTTTATATAGCATGTTTTTGGGATAGAGTTGATTTCTGTAGTCATATCTGTCTGTTTTGGTTTACCCTAGCCATAGAGAGTTTTTCCCTCGTAACAAATGAGAATTTACCAAAAATGGAACAACATTGTTTGATGGGAAAAAATATGTTTTTTGGAGCATAATAATGAGATCATTTTTGCAGGCACATAGATTTGATGTTTGTCAAGATGTGCTAAATGGATACATTGCACCAGCTTCTCCCCCAACATACAATGTTGGGAAAGAGCTCACTTAATACAATTCAAAGGCTATAAATTCCATTATAACTGGTCTAACAGGTTTAGAATTTGTTAAGGTTATGCATTTTGATTTTGCAAAGGAAATTTGTGACAAGATCAAGATTTTTTATGAAGGAGATGTTAAAGTCAAAGGGGCCAAGCTTCAGACTTACAGAGGACAATTTGAACATATGAGAATGAAATAAGAAGAAGATATTTCAACTTGTTTTCTCCGAGTTGATGAAATTGTGAATACTATAAGGGGATTGGGAGAAAAGAATGAAAATTCATTTAGTGTGAAAAAGGTATGAGATCTTTCCCACTGAGATTTGACCCTAAAATCTCATCTCTAGAAGAAAGACAAGATATGGCTACATTGAGAATGGATGAATTACATGGAATACATACAACATATGAAATGAGAACAGAACAGGAAAATCCATCCAGAAGGGAGGCAAATTTCAAAGCCGCCAAGAAGAAAAGAAAGAACGGACCAAGGTCAAAACCATGCTCCAACAATAGTGATGATTCATATAATGAAGAAGAATCCAACTTTGTGACAAAGATGAAAAGAGGAACCAGAAAGTACAAAGGTAAGCTTCCTTTCAAATGCTTTAATTGTGGTAAAGTTGGCCATTTTTCTTCCAAATTTCCTTATGCAAGGGGTTTAGATAGTGATGAAGAATAAGTTCCCAAGAAAGAAAAGAAACATTAGAAAAGAGACAAGGAAACAAATAAAGGAATATTTTTTAAAAAGAAAATCCTTTATTCAAAAGACGATAGTTTCTCATTCGATGAAGATGATGATAGTGATAGTGACTCAAGAAGAGTACTCTTCATGGCGTTAGAGACTCAAGAGGAAAATACTAAAAATAATGAAGGAGACTATGAAGAATAAGGAGAAGTGAATCTTGAGTCATAATTGATCAATACCTTAAGTGATATAAGAATAACAAGGAAGAAAAACAAGTCTCTCAAAGAAGAGTTAAGTAAACTGAAGGAAGGCTTTCAAAACCTTAGCAAAAATTCTGAAGAAGCCAAGCAAACTATCATAGATCTAAGGATTCAGTTGGAATAATCCAAAGTGATTGAAGAAACACTTAAGATACAATTGGAATAAAATAAGAAAATAACAAAGAACCTATAAGCTAAAATAGTCTCACTAAGAAAGGAACTACAGAAGAAGGACATCCAACTAAATTTTGGAAGTAGCACCAAAATAAATGGATGAAATCATCTACAATAAAAAACCATTCTATGACAAGTCTAGACTTGGATACAAACAAAATAATACTAATGAGGGTTCAATATCTA
>ML825190.1:61528-72329 GCA_009831015.1 Picea engelmannii | reverse complement strand
TGGTATTGAAATAAAAATATTGTAATTTACCTTGGTGTACCAGTTATTTGTTCTCCTAATTTTTTCAAAATCTTCTCTTTTGCATCATCAATGATCACCTTCCACTCCCTCTTTGGAATTGAGGGAGGACGCTCATACCTAGGATTTCTTACCAAGCTTCATCTATAAACATCCCACATATATTTTAAATATTCACCCACTGCTGAGGTGACCGCTTTTTTATTGAATGTGTCTACTCCAAAGAGGCCTTCAAGATAATCCATAAGTTCCTTTTTGAGGTTCGAATTCTGGCAATTCCACCTCATGCGTAAGGTTTCCCCAAAAATCAACAAGGCCTTGCTCTCTAGGTGCCTATAAAAAAGGTCGTTTCCTACACAAAAAGATATGATCATTAATGTAAAATTAATAATCTAGATGATTTATGTATGAGAAGGACAACATTAAACATTTAAAATATGAATTAAAACTACCTAGGAGTCTTGATTGTTTTAATGTAAGGCAATTATCGTCGACCAAAAATGTGCACGGAAGGGTCCCCGTGCTTGTCACACGTCCAACTCCAGGAAATGCAACCATCTCAACCACATCACCATGAGCCTCATCTCTGCCACCATCTCTAGATTCTGATTGAGGTGTGGATGTCTGGCGGTGTGTGTCATGTTTCCTATCTAAATTAGGTGTGGAATATGGAGAAGTAAATAGTACTCTAGCAGTTGTATGACCACCCGCATCAGGAATCTGTAGCGTCTCTGTAGCGCCACTACTACCAACACCGGGCTAAATAGGATCCAAAAATGTCTTTATAAAAAAGAAAATGGTTTTTCGTAAGATAATGTAAAAGTTAAAGAACAAAGTATCATAATTTAACATATGAATACATTAAAAAAAAGCACTTTAAATTATGGTTATTACCTTATATGTGTTAAGTTGTGACATAAGGAGATTGATCTTTTCTTTGACATCGGGAGTTTGATCTAGACGATCTAAGAAGATAGCAAGTTCCTTGTTAGCTTTAATGATCTTTTTTTTATTAAGACCATCAGATCAATGGATGAATAAAACCCCTCCTCATTGGCGGAATCATGATCAACATGGCCTGTGAACTACATATAATTTCAACAAAAAAAATGTTATTTCAATAAAATTATATAAGAAAATAATAAAAATAACGTAAAATGAAAGTGAAAATTAATAATCATTTACATGTTCTGTAGTTGGCCCTTTTACACAATCATCCTGACACATTATAATATAATTAGAACCCCCAAATATTTAAAAAATTGTTAATGATAACAAAAAAAAAATGTTAAAGATAATATTTACAACAATGTTAAAGATAATATTTACAACAATGTTAAAGATAATAAAAAAATACAATGCAATAAGTAGAGGTTTCTTAAAGAGGTGTTTCATAAGAACCTGCACACTATTAGTCAATGTTTCTATTCTATTCAAATGGTAATCCACTAATAACTCTTCCCCGGGAGCTATATTTTTTATTGTGCACAGGACTACCCAATTCTCTTCACATCCCTCATATATGCAATTCGGTTGTTTGTTTGTTCTTTCGGTTTGTGTGTTATTTATAAATTCTTCGATATTGCTAGAAGATTTAGGCCTTCCATCAATATAGATAGTCGCTCCCTTATTTTTATCCTTGTTTATTAGTTGTATATAATTTGTGACGAGTGCATATCTCCGCATACTTCACATGTACCAGACCAGCCACATCCAATCGTTATAATTGTAACACGGTCCAACATATTCCATCAATTCAGTTACTATATTGTATTTTACAATTATTCCATCCATGGAAAATAACCCCAAGCCATGCAGGGAGGATGGTGCAATGCAATATGTCCTATTGTTGACAACGAAGTCAACATCTATAGGAGGTAGTTCCATAGGTACCCATTATTTCAAAAGATGCTTATACCTTAGTGGAACCTCTATGTATCCTATTCTCTCATCATCATAAGAGAATGATCCTCCTTCGGAAAGAAAAAATTTCATGCGTCTACAAAATTTTATTCTGAATTTTTCACCTCTGGTCCTTGTTTGCTTATCATATTTACTAGATGTAGTCGCATTTCCCTCTATTTGTCCTAAGATTTCCTCACTCGACGAAGAAATATCTGATAGGTACCTTTTTGGTTGTACCTCCAGTTGCATGTGTTGTTAGTTAGTAGTCCATCATCATCCTAGTTCTAATTTATCAACTTTTTTTTCTATATTCAAAGTTCTAAATAATTTTTTTATATCTTTAGTTTTGGATGCACAATTAGACTAGGGTGAAATTACCAATATTAGTTGTCAACCCCCTAATTTAGTGTGATATCCCTCTTTATTTTGGACATATTAAGGACATATTAATGTGATAACACTAAGGACATGGTAAATTTATCATATGGATCTAAGAAAAAAATAGTAGTAAGGTTGTTGTCTGTTGGATTTGTGCAAATCAAAATTATTATAAAAAATGTCCATTGAAGATGAGGGTCAATGCTATGGAGTAAGAAATCCAACCATCAATTGGTGTTTTTCAAATATTGGGTGTTTTAGTTGGCAATATGTCTAAGGCAAGCCAAGAGTAGAACTATACAAATATTAGTTTTGTTCAAGACAAGAGTAGAACTATACAAATATTAGTTTTGTTCAAACCAAGAATAGAACTATACAAGTATTATTTGTGTTCAATCCAAGTTGAATAATAAGTTAGTTATGGCGATGGCTAACAATAGTGAAACCCACATTTTTATGTAGGAAGTAGTGGTTGTTAAACTCAATGTGCAGTTGAAATTGGTGCAGTGTTTTTTCAAGGCAGTGAGATATAATAGTTAGTTGACAGAGACATTTGGATAATTTGGATAAGATATAGTAGTTAGTTTATAGAGACATCGGGAGTATATGGATAATTTGGTCACCTAGTCCATGCCTAAACAAGCTTGCAGCATCGCACGGAACTCAAAAATGTTTCTCCATTGGTCTTTTATGCCTTGAGGGAGAATTGGACAAGAGTTCCCGAAATGGTTTGGGATGCAACTTGAAACTGGGAATAAAATGAAAACCGAGACTCAGATTGAGGAACCGTTGTCTCTGTTGGATTCCTGGCATAGTATTTTAGCTAGAGCACCCCTCACTCCCGGTTCCAACCTCTCGGAAGTTATTTTTTTCATCGATTTCGATAACTAGTGATTTGTTCAGTAAGAAGCAATGCAACATTTGGATTTAGGGGTCCAATTTATGAAACCATGCCTCAGGAGCGTATGGACAATGTGGTCACCTATTCCATGCCTAAAAAAGAATGCAAAATCTCATGGAGCTCAAAAATGTTGCTCCGTTAGGCTTTTATGCCCCGAGGATGAATTGCCAAGAGTCCCCGAAATGGTTTGGGATGCGACTTGCAACTAGGCATAAAACAAAAATCGAGACTCGGATTGAGGAACCGTCGACTCTGATGGATTCATGGGAAAGGATATCACCTAGAGAACCCCTCACTCTCAAGTGCCATGCCTCGAAAGTTGCTTTACTCATTGATTTCAAGAACTAGTGTTTTGCTCTGTTTGAAGCAAACCAACATTTGGATTAAGGGTTCCAATTTATGAAACCGTGCCTCAGGAGTGGATGGAAAATATATTCACCTATTCCATGCCTAAACAATCTTGCAACATCTCATGGAACTCAAAAATGCCGCTTTGTTAGGTTTTTATTCCCTCGGGAGCAAGTGGCCAAGAGTCCCCGAAATGGTTTGGGATGTGACTTGCAACTGGGAATATAACGAATATCGAGACTCAGATTAAGGAACCATTGACTTCAATGGATTACTAGGATAGGATTTCAGCTAGACCACCCCTCACTCCCGGGTGCCATGCCTCAGAAGTTTCTTTAATCATTGAATTCGAGAAATAGTGTTTTAATTAGTTTGAAGCAATGCAACATTTGGATTAAGGGTCCAATTTATGAAACCATGCCTCAGGAGAGGATGGATAATTTGGTCACCTATTCCATGCCTAAAAAAATTTGCAACATCTCACGAAACTCAAAAATGTTTCTCTGTTAGTCTTTTATGCCCTGAGCAGGAATTGACCAAGAGTCCCCGAAATGGTTTGGGATGCGACTTGCAACTAGGCATAAAATGAAAACCAAGACTCGGATTGAGGAACCATCGTCTCTTTTGGATTCTTGGCATATTATTTTAGCTAGATCACCCCTCACTCTCGGTTCCAACCCCTCGAAAGTTGTGTTTTCATCGATTTTGATAACTAGTGCTTTGCTCAGTAAGAAGCAATGCAACCTTTGGATTTAGGGGTCCAATTTATGAAACCATGCCTCGGGAACAGATGGACAATGTGGTCACCTATTCCATTCCTAAATAAGCATGCATAATCTCATGGAGCTCAAAAATGTTTCTCTGTTAGGCTTTCATGCCCGGAGGATGAATTGCCAAGAGTCCTCAAAATGGTTTGGGATGTGACTTGCAACTGGGAATAAAACGAAAAATGAGACTCGGGTTGAGGAACCTTCGAATCTAATGGATTCTTGGCATAGAAATTCAGCTAAATAACCCCTCATTCATGGGTTCCATGCCTCATAAGTTGCTTTACTCATTGATTTCGAGAAATAGTGTTTTGCTCAGTTTGAAGAAAACGAACATTTGGATTAAGGGGTCCAATTTATGAAACCGTGCCTCGGGAGCGGATGGAAAATATATTCACCTATTCCACACCTAAAAAATCTTGCAGCATCTCACGAAACTCAAAAACGCTGCTCCGTTAGGTTTTTATGCCCTTAGGAGCAATTGGCCAAGAGTCCCTGAAATGGTTTGGGATGCGACTTGCAACTGGGCATATAAAAAATATCGAGACTCAAATTGAGTAACCGTCAACTCCGATGGGTTCCTGGGATAGGATTTCATCTAGAGAACCCCTCACTCACGAGTGCCATGCCTCAGAAATTGCTTTAATCATTGATTTTGAGAACTAGTGTTTTTCTCATTTTGAAGGAATGCGGTATTTGGATTAAGGGGACAATTTATGAAACCATGCCTCAGGAGCGGATGGATAATTTGGTCATCTATTACATGCCTAAAAAATATTGCAACATATCACGGAACTCAAAAATGTTTCTACGTTAGTCTTTTATGCCTTGATCGGGAATTGTCCAAGAGTCCAATTTATGAAACATTGCCTCGGGAGCGGATGGAAAATATAGTCACCTAGTCCATTGACCTTGTGTAAACCATTCCATTTGGTGTTTTTTGCACTAATTTTAAAGAACAATGTTGGAGAATTATAAGACGTAAGTTAGGTATGAATTATTTTTTACCTCTTTATTACCTTTGATTTTAATTGTATCCATATTTTGTATTGATCAAATGAGGAATTAACCTGAAAATGATGCCATTAGACACAAACTCAATCCTAATGCCAACTAAGGAGAAAAAACAACACACGCTAATTAATCTGGGAGTCAATCATGCAAACAAACCTTCTCACAAAGAAGCACTAGTTGGTGATGGAATCCAACATCGCAGAATCGATGCGTGAAGGGGTTGATTTTCAGAGGATGGGAAAGTTACGTTGACAACCTTCTTAACGAACTAACACCCCGGTGTAAGTTACCTCATAGATAAGTGGGAAACCCTCCAAGGAGTCCGAATGATTCTAGCCAACGTCAATCCCAGGTACAACACCACCTTCCCTGTGTTGTCACCTTGTGTAGGAAGTCTAAAATATTATGGCCTCTATGGTACCACCTACTATACCAAAGAAGAGGGGGGATAGTCGACAGTCGACACCAAGACCAACAAATAAGGGTTGATTACTCTAAGGGCCCCAATGCGACCTCATGATTAACCCTTGTGTTAGAAGGGCTTCCCAAAGTCAGTGATATAACAACTGGATTTCACTCCCTAACTCAAGGATTTATGTTTGTTTAGCAGCTTTGGAAAGTTATTCTCACAATCCTATTCCAAATCTCTACACCTAAGCTAAGATGGGTTTGAAGAGCCCTAAAAAATTTGCTAGATAAATTTTAATTAACACTTGATTTTAGGTTGTTGTTACTCAAAGGAGTGGTTGTGAAACTGATGGCGTTTTGACTCAACTCTTTAAACCATGCAAAAGGAAAATGAAATGCAATAAATTCAACTTCGATGAAAACTATCTATGGGAAGGAGCAAGAGGTTTTAAGAAAATAAATAATTTCTTAATAGATTACTATGTGTGCAGTACTGCAAAATGACCCAAATTTTAAAAATACCATGCAAATGTCATAGTTCACTTAGTACACCTATACAACATTGAATCAAATATCATCATTTCTAACATAGTAAACTATTATGATTATAGAGACCACCATACACATCTTGAATACTCATAAGGATCACGGGGGCTTCACCTTGTTGACCAAGAACTTATCACGTAATTCATTCACAAAGGGGGGTTTTTAATTATGAACCCACATGTTGTGAATATATGTTGTGCATAAAACACTGAAAATAACAATGTAATAAATAAAAAATGATATAAATCCTTGTTTCATAAGAGGAATGTCACATAAGGATTTCAAAGTAAGATACAACATTCATTTATGTGATCTATATTCCTATTCATGCCCCCCTTCATTGGACCAAAAGAAAACACGATTCAAAAATCCATCCTCTCCTCTTTTTAAGAAAACATGATTCAAATACATCCTCTCCTCTTTTTAGTCCTTGAAAATCAAGGACTATAATAATCACCTCATGTGAATAATTTATATGTATATAACATGTAACAAAAAAATATTTAAGTTATGGTAAAGTTATAGAATTTTGTATTTTCCACCATATTAGTTTTTTCTTGAGTTGTACAAATTGTGTAGTTTTTAGTGTTCTCTAAATAAGATTGTCTCTATCCCTTTGTCCATTGATGGTCTCTCTTGAGATGGTCCCCACAATCTAAGGAATACCAAGAAAAAAATGTGTTGCATTTGTTAAGATAATACCCACAATACATTTTAATGTTAGGACAATGAAAGAAACAAGCCAAAATATTAGACAATATATCACATACAAACAATAGACAACAATTAGGTTGCATAGGGTGAAGAGGGGTTGGTGACTATATAATAAGAGGTGGCTATGGTGAAATAATAAGAGGTCGAGGTGGTCGACATGGAGGATAAGGTGGATATTAAGAAGGTTTTGTTTTACCTATATTGGGAGCAAGAAAAGGGAAGGATGCACTTTTCTGAAAAACCCCTCAAATAAAACCTAGAAGGAAAGAAAACAATATGTACTCATATTTGACAAGACAAAAAGAATATGTTAATGAATCCATATAAATTTTAAGAAAATTGTATAAAGAAGAATAATTTCAAGGCTCTAGATGAATTATTGGATCCATCAAGTGAGGAAGAATCCATTCAAGGATGATAGAATTGATGATTGTATTGGATGCATCATGTTGTCGTTGGATGTGAAGAATGTTACTTGTCATTTACCTTAATTTACCACCTCATCACTTGGTCAATGTGTCATGCCACCATTGGATGTGAAGAATGCAAAATTCCAACTATCCTTGTCTCCACCTCATCATCTAGTCCCTATGTCAAGTTGTCATTAGATGTGAAGAAGGATTAAGGGGCGAACATGGGTTGATTAGTTAGCTCTGGTTACCACTTGGTCCACATGTCATGTTTTCATTGGATGTGAAGAATTTGACTTGTTATTTAGACATGGTTTCCACCTCATCACTTGGTCCATGTGTCACATCATCAATGGATGTGAGCAATGCCAAATATTAGTTAGCTTAGTCTACCACCTCATCACCTGGTCCATTTGTCATGTTGTCATTGAATGTGAAGAAAGGTGTAGGGACAAAGATGGATGAGATGGATGGAGCATGGTGGATGATCTCTAAGGTGGACGACCATGTGCACAGTTGATGATATCTGGTACAAAAAATGATTTTTATAATGTTGGTCTATAACTTCCTATATTTTATTGTATAGATTTTATTTGAGGATTGCCTTAATAAGTGGAAAAACTCAACCTTTATGGTGAGTCTATTTTTTGATGAGGCAAAATTCTGCCTCCAATCTACCCATTTTCTTGAAATTCTAATGATGTGGTTAATCTCAAAATGAGCCAAAAATCTTAATAAAAAAGTTCAATAATCAAAATTCCCATGTCTTTACCTATGTTTGAAATCAGCAATAAGACTTATGAAAAGTCTTATATTATAAATTCCATTTCCAAGAGCTCATCTAGTGAATTGTTTACCTTTTGACCTTATTTTTCTTTCAACATTTGTTTGAAAGATTACTTGGCTTGCCACAATGATGATGAGTCCAAAATATGGTGCACTTTTGACAAAATAAGGTAGTTGTGTTACTATTTCCTTTCGTTGAGTGAGAGTGAGAAAAAATGCATAGTGTTGGTCTCTTAAAAAAAAGTAGCAATTCCCAAATCACAAGAAGGATGGGGTGTCAAGAATATTATTTTTTTCTTAAAGTATTTAGTTGATAAAAATGTTTGGAGTCTCCTCCAAGGTTCCAAATTATGTGTTCATGTCATAAAGGATAAATACATGGCTCCAGACTTAGTGGAGGACTAGGTAATAATTCCTATTAAAAAATACCAAAATTCCTCGGTTATTTGAAAACCAATTATCACATCATTCCCCCTGATTGGAAATTTCCTTGTATGGCATGTTGGAAAGGGAGATAATGTCCAATTGGGGTTGGAATTGTGGGTAGGAATAATAGAATCCTTCAATTTACCTATTCCCCTCATTCAATAAATATATCATAGAGGCTTCAACACTCTGAGGAAAATTGCAAAAGAACCCATTTAAACCTATAGTTGGCAATAAATATAGCTCTCTTGGAGAGAGTTTGGTCTTAGTGAGGATCGTGTAGAAATATTGAAGGACTTCACAAGAATCCTTAAAAATATTATTTATAAGACTTGGTGAGGAGGAGGATCAAATTGTATGGTATTTTAATCCTTGTTTCTTCATCAGTTTCTTGAATGGGGAACTCAAATATCACACATTGTTTTTCTCCTTCTTCAACTATGGTATGATGAGATTAATATTCTTGACTATGCCCAATGTCTTGGTCAACAAAGGGATTCACAAAAATACATAATCCTTCTTGACTTAACTCAACAAATTCTTTGATGATTAGTTGGATGGTTTCTACATAGTCATCTTGTTGCTATCCTTTCTCACTTGTACATGTTTTAGTCACACCAGAAATATGTTTTCTTGATATAAAAAAAATGAAATATATCTAGGTTAATGCAAATGAAGAAACATATTGATTTTTCCGTCATTGTTGATGATCCCTTGAGAATATCTGTCTCTTCTAACGGTGGTCGAGTCTCCTTTGTTGCTTGTGCTTTGGTGTAGGGCCTCCTTGTCTCCTTGTTGGGTTGGACTGTCAAATTTCATTGTGGTGTAGGGCCTCCTTATCTCCACTTCGTGGGGGTTCTCTCCTCCGTCTCGATGATTGAGTGTATTCCCTATAAATAGGCATATGCAATATGTAGGTCTCCACTACACTGGGGTTATCTCCTCCATATCACTCTCCTCCCTCTTGTAGGCTCAAATGGTGTGGTTTCAGGGGTTTCGCTCCACTGCACGAGGGTTCTCTCTTCCCTCTCTCTCTCGGCCTCCCTCTTGTTGAGCTCAAATGGTGGGGTTTCTCTCTTCTAGTAGATGGGAATGACGGGGTTTTGGGGGTTTCTCTCTGCTATTATATGGGCGCGATATCATTGGTGAATGTTTCTATAGTGTTGTTGTGTGTGAATGGGCGCGGGCTCATTATGCAATTTGAAATTTGTTTGTTTTTGTTTTATTTTTTATGTTTTGTTTTTCTCAATATTTTTAATATATATCAATTATATATTATTTAATATAATATATATAATTGATATATATAATAATAATAATAATAATCTATTATTTTCTAAACAAATAAAGAAACACTTCAACAAAAAAATCAAGCCATGCAAAACAACATTGTGTAATTAGAAAAGAAAATTCAACAAGACAAATTCAGAGTTGGAATAAGAACACCATTAGGAGGTTTTTTGGTTAATTTGTAGCCTTGTGCATGGCCATTGGTCCCTATAATATGACATCTAGGTCCTAAATTATTTATATAGAACCACAAAAAAATTCATGACACGAGGTCTCACTTCAATGTATTTGGCCTAATATTTGGACATGGGTGCCATTTATATGTTTTTCATACTAGATATGGGTCTTGGGGCCTTGACCATGGTTGTAGTAGGGAAACACGCCTTACTCCCTTAACCATGGTCAAGGGAGGGAAACAACAACTCAAGCCCCAAACATATAATATCTATCTCAAGAACCATGAACAAGTCCTCATGTCACCACACAAGACCATGGATGGGTCAAAATACCTTAGCTATCATCAAATATTGAAAACAGGTGCCTTATAATATTTTTGAAGATTCTGAAGATGATCAAGATCCTTGAACAAGTCCTCAAACCAACATAACAAAAATGTGGACTTTAAGAGGGATATAGGAATCACGATTAGGTTTTGTACATTGAAAATGGGTGTAGAGGCATAAACATGGCAAGTTGGAAACAATGGCCTAAATCCCTAACTAAACCTTCTCGAGCTCATGAACCACCATCTAAAAACACCTAAAAACCATGACATGAGTCCTCTCTAGGGAGTCTTTGGCATCCCATTTGTTGTCACATTATGAGGTCTTCTTGATCATCATGGATGGGTCTTAGGTTCATGACTATAGTCCACTTGTATGCCAAAGGTC
>ML825190.1:18685-56038 GCA_009831015.1 Picea engelmannii | reverse complement strand
TTTCAATGAAAACCATCTACATGAGATCATGACACAAGAAAATAATATGTTTCAACATAACATAATATAATATATTACATTACAATTAAAACACGTGTCATTAAGTACAACAATAATTTGAAAGAAAATTTTTCATATAAATCACAACTACTTACCTCATGTATTTTCCAAGATCATATATAACTTGTTTGACGTTGTTCTCAAAGTCGTTTGGGAGAGATAGCGATAGAACATATTGTAACAAAAAAATGAATCATTATTTGTTTCGACCAAAGTAGACAAGAAAAAATAAATAAAAATAAAAGATGTATAAGGCCAATATATATATAAATATGTATACCAAAATAATTTCCTTAATGAAGGTATGCCAATCATGTGTTTTTACCCCACCAAATTCACCTTTCTTCGTTAAGATATTATTTATGTTTGAAGAAAAACCTGTGGGAAATTTACTTATTTGAATGACCTCTTTTACATCATTGATTTTTTACTCTATTAATAACCATGGAAGGTTATTTCGGTCTAGTACTCCATTTGATCTATTTTGATATCGGATCACACTTCGCATTGCATGATTGGCTACCTGAATGTCAGTACAAATTTTGACAATTTTTTCTTTGTCTCTCCTACCATATATGATTCACCATAACGTTTTAGTCACATTCTTCCCGATATGAATTGTATCAAACAAATGAGCTATTTTTATCTCCTCATAGTAGGTAAACCTCATGAATTGAGTGGGATAACATTTCACTCCTCGTGAAGCCCATTATTAATGCCTTCATGATGATTGCAACCTTCATGAAGCATAAAAGAAATCACAAAATTAATTATCAAATATGGTAAAATAAATTCAATGATTAAAATAAACATTCAAAACATTACATGATCTACGATACATTCTGAAATTGAGTACCTTGAAAATTTCTATTATATTCCAACCTCCATAGGTGAGGTGTCATTCTTCATGGTTTTAAACCAGTCTCTTCTTTCCCATTGAAAAGATGTTTTTTGGTAGTACGATACCTATGGTTCTTAGGAAGACGGTGCCTATACTCATCAAACACCATATTTCCTAAAACAATTTAATGCCAATGCTTCATCTTAGGGCCACAAACTGGACATGAAAATTTACCCTTTGTTTGAAGACCTGCAACAAATGGATTAATGTCAATTATACGATGAGATTATTTAAATATTAAACATGCACCATGATAACATTAAAAAATTATATAGTATTAAAGAGCAATATTAGAATTCTACATATTTTTGTTCCAGAGTCTGTACTTAAGGCTTAGAAGTACAATGTCTAGGCATCCGAAAGTGAATAAAGGTAGAGAAGGAAGAAACGTCAACCTTCGGCAAGGGAAACTAGGGATGATTTCTGTGTTGGCATTGTCTAGCTTCCAAATATTCTTGGATGTTTATATCATGTTCAATCGCTGCCCATGAACGTTCGAGTTCAACCCGGGTAGTGGCTGTTTTAAGAATAGTATCGAAAAGGTTTGAGGCAATATGTGTTTGATCTGATAGTCCGGGTTCGATATTGGGTTGTCTTGATACAGGGACAGTCCTGGAGGAGCAATAAAATAAGAAAACCTCAGAGGGAATTTAAGTGTTGTCTCAATTCGGTCGTATAAAAGAGAGTTTACGGTTTCAGGAGTGAAAAAGGGGTGCAAACCAAAGGCCCTTTCCCGTAATTGAGTTATACTTTAATAAAAATGTATGAGGTGGGAGAAAACATTAATTTCTCTATTGAGTAAGGCTCCTATCAAGGGAGAATCTCACGTATAAACAAAAGAAGAAAATGTAAAGAAATAACCCGATGAAGCATAAAATATATATAGAATTCTGAAAGTGTTGACTGATCTTATACCTGCTGATAGTTGGTACAGAGGAAAAACAGTAAACAATATAGAAAACCAAAATTCATTCACTATAGTAGAGGTTATACTAAATTATAGTGAAGCATTCATCAGATACAAATATGAAATGAAATGAAATATGAGATACAAGAAAACAAACTCATAACACAGTCATGACGGAATTGAGAATCTTCGGATTTGCTTTATATTGACTCTCAAAATGGAAAACCTCTATTACAATCGACACAAAAAGGTCCATCCTTGGTTCTTTCTTTCTATGGTATATTTATACAGTTTTACATAAGATGGAATCTCAATCGTTGCAAAATTTTCAGTTATGATAAGGAGGAGAGAAATCATTCCATTTCTTCATCTCTGTCTTTATTTGGTGCCAGAAGCTTGCCCTTGCACATGCTCGGTACAAGTGACACATCTTTCCACCAGCCAAGATATCAGCCTTGACGGTTCTGCTTGAAAATTGGCTTCAAAAGAGTAACAATCTCAGGCTAATTGTAGTAACCTTTCTTCCATCTGTGTGTCTATGATGTCGACAGCGCACAATTGCACACTTGGTTTAATCATACATTTATCTATTTGGACTATGTATGCCTCAGTCACTTGTGAGATCTCGGCTGAATCTCTTTCCTCTTTTTCATTTAAACCAGATGAGATTTTCGCCATATTCATTTGACTCAATGCCTCGGCATTACCTTCGCTATCAATTCCTAACAGATTACCATCTATAGAACTAAAAGCCTCTTCTAAGGATTTTGTTACCCTCTTGGCTTGCAGCTTACCTTCTGAGATGATGTGTTCCCATTCTTTTAATAGAATATTCCCTCTGGTCTTCTCTGAAATGGGAAACCTAGGAGTACTTCTCGATTCCCTGTTGTTTGTAGCTATCACAGCCTCTTGAAAAGTAACCTGCGCTGCTCCAGCTTCTCTTTCTCTAACAGATAATTTTTCCAAAACTTGATTAACAAGTAAGAAGTTGTCCCGAATCACCTCTACCTTGGCGAGTAAATTTCATTGGGCCGCAGAAACTCTGCTCCGAATCTCCATCACTTAGGACTGGAACATCCCGATATTTATAACTTTACTTTCAACGATTTCCACTCTAGCCTGTAGCTGTTCGATCAAGTATTTTTGTTGGCCCGCTTGTATATGACCATTCTGAACCACCAGCTCTACTTGTTTGAGCTTAGTCTTAAGAAACTCTATCTCACTTTTATCGGCCAACCTTGCTTGTTCTATCCCTACACTCGCCTGGTCCTTGGCATCCTCCTCTGTTGTGGCTAGTCTAGCTTCTAGGGTTTTGATGAGGCGATTTTTTCGTTTTAGCTGGTTTTTCAAAACCCTAATTGAAAACTGATTCATTTTGGCATATGCCCCTAATGTCCCGGCTATTTCTATCATGAACTGTTCATTCTTCTTATCTTTCCCATCAGTCAATACTTTGTATTTCTTGGTTGTCGATTCCCCTTCCTGATAGAATTATCTCTTTACCACAGCCTTTCTTTTCTTATCAAAGAAGAACTCATTTGGAGGGAGCTCTTCCACCCTTATAGGCCTCAATTATTCATTTAAAATCCACCCTGTGTCAATATTTCCCTGAGTTGACTGTAAGGGAGTAATGGATGCGATGGGGTCTCCGATTTTCTTGGTTGATTGCCCCAGAGTAGTAACCAGAGTCTGCTTTTTCAGTGGGTCGGGAGTCTTTATCTATGCTTTCAGACTCTTAGTTTTATCTTCTCTATCCTGGTGTTTTTCTTGATTGGGTATCGCATCTTTGGAGCCTTCGACATCTTTTTATTTCACCTCAGTTGTACTCGGATTCTCACCCCGTAATACTGCGGGAAGACAATTGCGTCGATGTTCTTGGAATTTCATAACATCGACCCTCTCTTCAGGTGCCAGGGTTTGTATCCGAGCTAAAATCTCAGCCTAAGATCTTGCACCTCGAAAAATGTCATCTGAGGGTGAATTTTCGTGTTCGAATCTCTTGAGTCCGCAACTGGCCAAATGATTACTTACAAACCTTTGCGGATTGTTCTTTTTGAATTCAATAAGAACCAATTTTAGGTCTTCCAGGGTTGTTGCCTCAGCTTTAGCATGCCCAAAATCTAACAAAGAATATGAATTTAGATGAACAGGAAAAGGTGGCCATACCTTCTTTGAATATCCCTTAATCTCCTTGCTTATGCCTCTGATTACTGTTTGTCTTGCAACCTCACGACAAGCTAGATTGTTGGGGATGAATAATGGAAATGCATGTGGGGGAACAGAAGCCCCGAAAAATATGAGATATGAGAATTTGGCTTCTACATACCAGTCAGCTATACTACTCAAATTCATCACTATACTGGTTGATATCCTGGGTGGCGGGTGGCCGAAAATAGTGACATGCAATGGTACCATTACCCAGTTAAAGATTTCATATATGAAATATGTCGCTTTGTTTTCCCACAATTTTGAATGATAGACATGGATGGGCTCGGCCTCTGCTGGAGTCCAACTCCAGATCATTAAGGGAAAGGGTGTTAGAAAGAACACGACGTCCATAATGTATGCGGACATAAAAAATGAAGAAATCTTTCCGCTCTCTTTCTGCGCTCGATACTCTGTAACTCAACTAGTCAAGCTATCAGACAAAATTTTAGCCCAGTCGAAGGAACAGCCTTTGGTGACTTGATGTATTAGAGGCACCCATTGAATAAAGAAATGTGAGGTGTCCTCTCTCCTGTATAATCTGTAGGACATCATAGCTATATACTTGAACTGTGGTTCCAAGGAAGCTATTGAATATATACCATTACTGTCTGCCCTGAACTTCGCAAGGTGAGAAACCCAATCTCTGATTAATCTATACATAGTCTTGTCATACTGCACACATTCCTTCTTTTTGAACTTCTCCAAGAATTTGGCATCATATGTAAGGTCGGACATGGTGGGCAACTTGTACATAGCTTGCAGTTGTTCGGGTCTGAAAGTCCCGATGGTGGCCTTATGCTCATTGATGATGGTTCTGGGTGGTATGTCCACATGGTCTAATGCCCACCGAACCATATCATAGTAAGGGAGCAGTCATGGCCTGGCCACTACTTTATGCATTCTCGATTGAACGAGGATCTTATATTTGGTGGTTATGTCGTCTTTTTCATTGTCACTAGAATCATCAGAATAATCCACTAATTTGGCCTGTAGAACATCAGAAACAAACGACCAGTTTGGGATAGAGTCGATACTTTGAGGTGAAGTATCAGCGACGTTGTCCGAACCTTGTCCTGAAACCTCAACGTTGGCTTTCGACGCTTTTCGCAGGGCCATGATGGGAGATCCTGCTTTAGCTCTTCTGCAATAAAAATATGTATACATACAAAAATTAGTTCGTTGAGAAAGTGTGCTCTGCGTAATATAGAAATGAATTTTTTATAATGAATAACAACTCTATATATTCGAAAACTCGGTACTTTTTAAGAACAGATCGGTCAAATCACGCTTAAAAATAAATTTAGCAATAAAAACCCAATCTTTATTTGTCGATTCGCCTTGTTTCTAATTAATGCCATAATTTTTGGCGGTTCAAAATGTCAATTGGCGTAAGGAAGAATTAATACTGCCTCGTAAACTGTGCATGCATCAAATCATGGGAGATACTGGTTTAGCTCAATTAATCCGGTTTTACCAAAGTTAATTAATCTTTTGGTACTCGTTGCATCGGGAATTTTTTCTTTAACCCTTTGAACCTCTAACACCCGAAATTGCGATGATTGACTTTTAATAAAAACGTAATCGTGATTAGGCACTTAATTAATTATGTAATTATTTATATCGCCATTTTGCGACTCGGAGCTTCGAAGGTATAGCTTCCGGGAAGTTTGTATGCTGAGTTGCGAAACCGCGAGATCGCGATGATATCTTTTAATTAAAAGGGAGGATGAAATCGAATTAAGTGTTTAATTAATTATGTTCATATCTTTATCGCGACTTCGCGACTCGGGGCTTTGACAGTGTAGCTTTTTAAAAGAGAACATGTCGAGTTGCGAATTTCCGACAGAACTTAACCACGGCTAAGCTTTTACCTTTAACCTTGACACGGGTTATTAAAACAATAAATTTGTGGTTTCGGCTATCGGGGTTACGACAATAAGACTTTTGGATTTAGTAAATGCTGAGACGCGAAACCCCGATGATGTTTAACCGTGATTTAGGAAAATTTTACTCTCATTACTGACCAGGGTAAAATTTTAAAATGATTTCGCTGTTTCGTTGTTTGGGACTTGTGAACTATGTGATCTATAGCATCCGACATATGAAATCCCGAGGTAGAACAAAGGGGGAGAAAAAAAAATTGACGAAGAGTAGAACTCGCCTCGAGAGTACAATAACTATCGTCGCTCGCGTGATAAGACTTCAAATATTTTGAAACCACAAATGGAAAATACGAAAACCACCTTTCAATTTCGAGCATTAAGACATGAAATTCAAGACGGGCTAGAAAAAACAAAGGCAGCTCCAACACATACCACAAAAATGTGTTAGTCCAGGGGCATCATGAATTGTCCATAAAAGTATTCCACGGAATTTAAATTTCTTCTCTCCGATTGGTTTACATATGTCATACATTGTGATGTCATCCCATAACTTTAGTAGCTCGTCGATAAGTGGCTCGATATATACATTCATATCTTTAACTTGGTACTTACCTAATTGTTTGAAATTACACATAATTACTATAGGAATGATATCATGTAATATATATAAGTAAATAAATAAACAAAATATATTATTGAAAAATTGAAACAAATGAAAATGTTACATTCAAAAAAATAATGTAAAGAAATACCTGGAACAATCATTGTCAACATTATGTGCTCCCTCTTTATTGACATCCAAGGAGGAATGTTATTGTTGATAACAACAATAGGTCACCCTGAGTAAATAGACCTAATCTCTCTGAATGGATTAACACCGTCAGCTGCCAATCAAAGCCTAACATTACGAGGTTCATCCTTGAAATCTGCCCATTTTTCCTCAATTTCCCTAAATGCAGAACCATCAACAGGAATTCAAAGAACACCATCTCCACTTATGTTACGTGCATGGTAATCCATAAATTGTGCTATGATTTCACACTTGAAAAATCATTGCAAACGTGGAATTATGGGAATATGATGAAGAACCTTTTGAGGCACCCTTTTTGTTACTTGATCGGTTCAATATCTACTGATAAGACATTGTGGAAATTCTATTTTCGAAGCATGTTGTCCATAATATATAATATGGTCATTAGGACATGCATCTATAGTTTGATAATCCATTCCAATGTCTTTCATAATGGCATGCAAACCTCGATATGTGTGAGGTAAAATATTTGACGATGGTAACACAAATTCACCTAACAATCTACAACATAACAAATAACTAGTTAATGTAAGAATATTAATCGTAAAAATTGCATTCTTATTTTACACATTAATTAACACTAAAAACAAATAGAAAAAAATCAACATTTATGTATAATATGAGATGAAACATATTACATACCTTAGGATCTGTGTCATACAAGTGTTCAAAAAATTATTCATAACCTTTAAGTTCACTAGCAGCAATGTAGCGGAGAGAAAATTTTCTCTTGTTCCTTCATAAAGTTGTGTATTTTCCTTTTCTAATAGAGGTTCATCATAAATACCAGCATTGTCCCCATCCTCATCCGGTTATGAAAACAAATCTTGGATCATTTGATTTGTCCCATCATCTTCTTCCATGGGATCATTAACTTGATTTGTCCCATCATCTTCCTCCACGAGATCATCATTTTCTTGGTCATAATGTTCCTCAGCTTGTACAACATCATTTCTACTAATACTTGGTGCAATATTCTGCGGAAATTTAGGGGGAAACTCTAACTTTATAATTACAAACAATCATGAAAAATTAGTGTATACTATAACAAACATTCAAACAATATATATACACATATATAATTTTATATAAAATTGAAAAAATAAAAAAATATAATGAATATATAGCTAATTTCCCTGGGACAATATTCATTCGATCCGCCATCAATGTGCCCATATTTTCTACAATGTTTTGTAGTTGTTTCTATTAAAATTCTTACGGGACGTATGAGGCAACATTTTTGGCAAGGGAAATTACATATGCCATCACCCTTTTCACCCGCTTTACTTTTTTCCCCACCTCTAACTATATTCTATGACATTCTTCCACACAACTTCCACACAAAAATACCCTTTCGGAACCATCGTTGTTATAGCAAGATTTTCGCAACATATTTAAATTGTTAAATATTTATAGGTCAATTTAGGTCACTGTCATCGCAATTGCAACGACCGTGACCTAAATATTTATTTTTCTTTACCTATTTATTTGTTATATTTAGGTCACTTTGTCGAAGATGGGAACGGTTATAATGATCAAGTCAAAGTTCGTCGCTCTTGCAACGAACTTTGACTATATCAATTTAGACTTTCTTAAAGTGTATAATATTCAATATGGATAGTATCAAAAAGTGTAACAGTCAATAGTGAGCATCGCTCTTGTGAAGAAAACACAAGTTTGTCGAAATTGAGACAATATTCCACCATCTTTATTATCGTCCCAAAACAGTTAAAAGTTTGCTTCCGTCGATAGAGTGACGAATACGGGGTGGATTTAGATCAAAATTGAAAAATTGAACTTTTTCTCTTGAATTTTGCGACGAAAGAGTACTTCTGTCACAAGTAGTCATCGCAATTTTTACAATGTGTAGTAGTGCACGTTCAAGTTCTCTATTAGACATGATTTCTCCAATGGTCTCTAGTTGTTCTTTAATATCTGATATCTTCATAAAGAAGATGGAAACTATGTCACCTTTCATAATCTTGGTACTTTTAATTTGTCTCTTCAAGGTAAGAGCTTTGACGGTGTTGTCACTTTCAAACATTTCTTTTAATGCTTCATACATATCATAAGTTGTCTTTAGGTTGGAAATACGAGGTAAGAGATGATCTCTTACTGAGCAGATTATTAATTTTCTTGCTTTGACATATTCTTCATTTCTTATATTCTTCTCTACATCTGTAGATGTGTCTGGTAAGGTTTTAGTTACCATCCAAGATGTCATATTCTTCAAGGGTGACCTGAAGCCTTGATTTCCAGGATCTGAAGTTGCTTGCTCCATCAAGCCTATCTTCTACTAATGTTATGTTCTTCATTTGTTTGGTTTCTTCAAACTCTCGCCAACTGGATTTTGAAAACATGATGATTAGGTTAAATTAGTAACCTTGTGTTATCACACTAAGTTGCCTTGGGTATTTAGCCTTTAGTTTCATCTTTTCCTAATCCTTTAGATTTTAATTTTTTGATTTATCCTTTTAAAAGTTTGTTTTTTTAGGCCCCCTTGATAAATAAAGTGTTGAGTCATGACTTATGTTTTGATCCTCATACAAATTTTGGACTTAGGACCGTTTTGTTCATGACTTATCTTTGATTCCCTTCATGACTTGTCACTAGGATCAACTCACCCCATGAACATATTGATTTGAAATTCCATTTTCCTCACTCATGCCCTTGTAGCCCTACATTGTTGTCCTTTTTCTTACTGTCCAATCATTTTTTGAAATGAAGCGCTACCAACTCATCAGGAGTTTCCGTAGCGCACTTCCTTTCCATCATTTTCTACCATGATTTATGATTACAATGCTGATGTCATCTCTTCCTTGTTTTTAGTGCTAGGGTTGGTTAAAATATGCTTTCAAGATCTCATATTTATGAGCTCTGATAATGGTTTTTGAATTTAAAAAAAAAACTCAAATTGGTGCGTTGCGCAAATTACCACTTCCGACCAGTTGGCAGCAATGCTACTAGATCCGATGCTGAGGTGGATTCATAGGTCGAGTTGCTCGTGAATTCTTCTTGAGATCTTGTTGAGGCCTCAAAATGACGTTATTCCATAGGTATTATGTTTTTTCTTCCTCTTCACATCAATTTCAAGGAGAATTAGCGCTCAAAATTTGGGCTATCGGGCCTGCATAGTTGGTGGAGATCTTTCCTCACGCCATCCTATCATTTTCTTCCCTCCTTTCAAACCTGTAGATCTCATTACCTTCTTATCGAGTTTGATATATCTTCCCGTCATTACCATTGAGCTCACAATATCCAAACATATCCTATCCTCTGCATGCACGGTGTGCTACCTAGAGATGCTACTCAAGCTACATTGTTTCTCCCCTTCCTCCTCTGACAATTGAGTTGGGTAATTTTAACCCAGTTTCCAAGACTATTACAGGGTATATTTTCATCATATTTTTCTTAGTGTTTTATATCTTCACATATTCAGGGAGGGATTTCTATAATCAGTTCTAGATAGCTAGCAACCATCCTGGTTTAAGGAAAATTCTTGTAAAGGGGCAGCCTTGTCCATTTGATCTTTGAATTTTTAATCTTCCTGTTTATCACCACTCCATAGCCTAAAATAACTTATCCTAAACTATGGAGACTCCTCAAATGAAGAAGTCACACAAGGGAGGTAAGGTGGTTAGAACTGAGCCTGTAGACATCCATCTATTTGAGGTAGAGCCCATGGCCAGAGAAGTTTTTCAAAGGGTGGGATGCCTCACTTTCTACCAAAATATGCAAAGAGGTCATCCTGAGGTGACAAGGAAATTTTCCTTACATTTTGATGGACTGAAGACCAAGGTAGGGGACCTATAATTTGAGGTGTTTGAGACCTCTATTTCAACTGCTACAGGAATCCCTATCACAGGTGAAAAATGGTTTAAACCCATGGACTTATATGTAGCCTATGCCAAAGATTTCCTTAAGCCTGAACATCAAGCTGATAATATGACTAAAGGTGTGCCAAGGAATCATCTAATTGAGAAGTTTGACAGGATATTAAGGATCATTTAGAGGTGCTTTACGTGTGAAGGGAGGTTCAATACACTATACCAACACCATATAAGGCTTCTGTTGCATTTTACTGGAAAAATTGAAATGAGCATTCCCTACTATTTGATAAGGAGCATAGGCAAGATGTCAGACAGGGTTCAATCCAAGTCTAAGGCTGTGGATACTAGCATATTTCACTTCGGGTTGATTATAATGTTGGTTTCTGAAGAGATGGGTAAGAAGGATATCTCATGGGAACATTTCATTATTTCTTCTCACTTTAAGTTTGATATATCAACTACTCCTCAGTCGCAGATAACAAGCCCTTTACCATCCACCAGTGTTTCTAAAGAAGGTACTAGCAATAAGAGAAAGAGTAGAGTTCATTTTCAATATCAAGAGGCCATCAAGGAGGTTGTAGGAACCGAGGAGGAGGCTTGTCATTCTCCACAGAGAGATGTTTCACCCCCTCCTCCACCAGAGTTAGAAGAATCCCCTTCTTCTACTAAAAATACAACAAAGAAAGGGAAGAAGATACACGTTTCCTCATCTCCTTCAACAACCAACATCAAGGTCAGAAATCCTTTCACAAGAGAATCAACTCCTAAAGAGGCTATTGAAGAACATTCCCTACCAAAAGTCTCTATCCTACAAAATAAGAAAGATAAGGGCTAAGGCATTGGAAAGCCTATGGAGAAGAAAGAAGAAATCCTTGTACAGAAGAAGAAAGAAGAAAACCATGTATAGAAGAAGAAAGATAAAGGCAAAGGCATCAAGAAGCCTGATGAGATAGACAAAGTAATCCATATGCAGCAGGAAGAGGAAACCATGAAAAATCATGTTGAGATTGTTCACATCATTACTCCACTTGGCATCCAGACGTTCAAAAGACTAATCAGACAACTCAGGGATGCTAGGAAGGAGGTGGATCATTTGAAAGAATATGCCATGCCTGACAGAGTTAAGATGAAAAAACTCATGGATGGCTACAACCACACTCTTGACCTAGCAAGGTTTGCAACAAGAAAGGCCTAGCCTCTCCATAGGTAGCTCAAAAAACTTTATAGGTAGAACAGAGACTTCCAGTCTCAGAACAGAAGGCTCAAAGAAGAGTTGCAACATTTCCAAGATGAAATGGCTCAAAGGAATTTGCAGGTATTGGTTGAGGCTGCTATTGAAAAGGAGAAACCAACAGCTAAGGAGAGCATAGCTCCAGTGAATAAGCCTGCCACTACTAAAGGGAAGAGGCATGTTGTGCCAAAGGGAAGACCTCCTTCTCCAAGGAGTGTCAGGTTAATGAAGTAACTGCTGAAAGGTGAGCTCCATTTTTTAATACGACCCATTTTTGCAAAGATAAGCAATTGAGGAAACACTACATCTGCCACCTATACAGGCTATACAAAATTCTAGTACTTATTGTTCAGAGTTTTGGGGTTTCACAAAGAATTAATCCCTTCAACAGTAGTAGTGCAGACATTCTGTAGCACTATGGTTCTACAAAATAGTCTATTTTGATGTTCCACCAGTCTGCTACCTATAACGTTTTCGAATCGCCTAAGACTAATGGCATTGCTAATACCCGAAGTTGCTACCCATTCTGCACATGTTCAAGTGAAGGTGTTATGAATTGTGATGGTGCTACCGAAAGTTTGACAGGATACACATACGGGCGCTACCGAAATTTTGACAGGATATACAGGAGGGCGCTACCGAAATTATGGCAGAAACCGAATTCTACACAGAGACACTTCAGGATGGGGCTACCAAAATTCACTATGGAAATTTTGGTAGAGACTGAATTTTGCATAGAAGACATGAAGGCTTGGCGCTACCTTTTATACTTTCCTATTTTTGAGGTTGCGCTACAGTTTCACATGAAATTTGGTAAAGGCACTACAAAGTGCGCTACTCAGAGTGCTACCAAATGATGCTACCAACAGATGCCAGGAATCAAGGAGAGTCGAGCTRACATATTTATGAATAGCTGATGATGGGGATAATTGTAGAGACAACAGTTGTTATCGTGATAACATCCACATGCCCCTGAAGGACACTTGGAAAGAAAGGAGTTGYGCACCAAAGGGGGATCAAGTCAGTTCAAATATTGGTTGCATCAGTGACCAAAATTTTCCCATTTTATAGCATAAGTTGTTAGTTAAGTTGTTAGATGAAATAACTTCTTAGAGATTTTCATGGGAAGAAGGCCAACTYGCACCCCCATTTGTTGCCTCCTTTTTTGTTATAAATAGATAKATGAAATGATTTAGTGGGTTCAAATGGTTGATCTAGGCTCCCTCATGCTGTAATATTTTGATGAAGTTAYTGTGAACTGGTTATGTACTTGATTTGAGACATCTTGGTTAATAGAAATCAACTTCGTATTCCAACTTATTTTCTTCTGATGCTAAAGTCTTCATGCTTTGAATGATTCACATGAATTTGTTTGGTGATATTATGATGTATGTTTGATTATAATATTATAATGATGCTTCTTTATTGTCCTTAAACTTTGAACTCAAGAATATCTTGTGTTAAGAGTTTTTCTTCCTTAGGTTGTCTGCAGACCTGATGTTTACAGCAATCTCTACATTTCTCTCACTGAAGTCTTCTATCTATTCACATTTACTCCCACTTACTGATTTAAGTTATCCAAGACCTTGATTTCTCATGTATTCTATCCCTGATTTATGATTTGTAACATTATCATCTTGAGTCTTATCCATTTGACCCTCAAAAAACTCTTTTACATTTACATATAACATGATGGGTACTGGGCTTGCCTTCCATGCAATCTGAAGGTGATTCCTAGTGCTAACACCTTGGATTATGTTGGACTTATGACTTCCAAAAATCAACTTGATAGTGTCACAAATATGCTTGTTTATTTAATAAAAACATTTCTTCATAAATCTAAGATTAAGATTCTGCAGGAAATCTCGGCCCCTAGAAACCCTAGGGCCAAAAACTCAAAATTATTGGAATTTAATTTTAAGAGCTTCTGGAGATGTGATGGAGGAGGCCATACTCTTATATGCCAAATATAGCCCCAAAATCCAAGTATTAAGGGCTAGAACGCCATAGAAAGGAGGGTCATACGGATTTTTCTGGAAACCCTAGGAGGGTCATACGGTTCTATAAAAGTGAGAGGAAACTTGGTAGATGCTTGTGCAATGGGTTTTTTCAAGACCTGCACTCTGATACCATGTTTATTTTTCAATGAGAAATGTTAAGCATGAATTTCATTCCATTTTTAGCATTTAACCATAACCATTAATGTTGCAGCAACCAAGATCACAATAAGAAGCACCATGCACAAGAACACAAGAAGTACCATGGGAAACCCTTCTCAACAAGGGAATAAAACCCAACCCAATCCTTTTCTATATTCTTCAAGATAAAGACCTTCATAACCAATAAAAACTAGCACACAAGAGGGTGCTCAAACCCTAGAATACTAGTGCCCAAGAGAGGTGCACACATTTCCCAACAATGTGTACTTGTTGAAATTTCCAACCTCACCTGAAAGATATGATTCCTCAATGGGGAATTTACATTTACTTATACTAGATTGAACATTTCAACAAAAGTTTCTATTGGCACAACAAGGCCGACCTCACTAGCTCATAATATAATTAATATTAACCAGATTAATAATCTTTTACATTAATTACCAGTCACATTAAGGTGGGGCCGACCTGTACCCTTTATATAACAATTAGGGTTACAGGTAGGTATGACTCTTGAAAAATATAGCAATGGATCTTATACACCCACTTGTTCTCATCTACTAGGGGCACATCCATAGGGATTTCCATATCTTTGGCTCACTGCATTACACATAAGAACCACTTCTTCACTAGTTCTCATCCACTAGGATCACATTCAACTGTGCTCATCCACAAGCATGTCCACTCAACATATCTTATTCCCCGTTGCATTACACATGAGATTCATCTAGAGTTTCTCGTCAACTCTTCTACTTAGAGGAGGATAAAACATCATCTTCATTTATGTTCTCATGGCTATGCACCCAACACTTTGGGATTCCACACGTTCACCTTGTGCTCAGCCATAGGCACATCCAACTCTGCAGATCTCCTTTCTCACTACGTTACAAAAGAGAATCATCTAGAGTTCTTCTCAACTCTATATAAGGAGGAGGTCATATCTATGTTCCATATCTCTCTTAGATAGGAACCACACAACCCTCTTAGGGGCTTTCTCTCAGGTTTGTGAGCTGGATAATATCTTCCATAGTTGCAATGATCAAGATATCTCAGGTTTGTAAGTTGGAGAATGTCTCACATAGTTGCAATAATCAAGAATCCCTCTCAGCTAGGGAGGCATTATTCATTATGCCAATTCTCACATTGATGTACTTTGAACTTTGTCTTGGCTAGAGTCATCAACACTCCCTCTCAACTAGGGAGGCATTCTTCACCAAGTTAGTTTGGTGAATATGTTTGTAATCTGCTCATGTGTACGAAGGTACTGCATGTGTACGATTTTCGTCTGCATCATATCACTGATATAAGGATACTTCATCTCATCATTTTTCGATCCATCAGGAAACACTGGGTTCTCAAGGATATTTACATACGGCTCTTGGTTATCATCATAGGATCCATCTCATGGTCAAGTAAATATGTCATAATCTTGTGAAGCCACATTTCTTCGCACACTTGATGATATATGCTATGCCTCTATGGTACTCAAGGTCACGGATTTATGTTTCCTGCTGCATCAGGAAACCATGGCAAACTTCACGGTAGAACAACAACCGGATGTGATCTTCCAGTCCACTGTAATTTCTGCTCAATCTAAATCGACATATCCTGCAAACTCAAGTTCACACTGGAGGCATATCTCCGGCCATATCCAATTGTACCTCATATATATCTCAATACATGTTTTTTTTTGTCTAGTGAGTCTGTCTTGGTTGACTCATGAAATGAATAAGCACATTCACTACATGGCATAAATCAAATATGGCGTTAACCAGATACATCAGTGATCCAATCAATTGTGGATCATTCTTGTATGAATCATCATCAATCTTTTTCTTTAAATCTATCACGATGGATTTTTCATTCTATCATACTGAACTTTTTTAACATTTTCACTGTATATTTCCCTTGACTCAGGAAAATCTCATCGGTCTTTTGTCATACTTCTTGTCCCAAGAAGTAGTGCATCATACACATATTCTTCATCTCAAATTCATAAGTCAGGGATTACTTGTATCCAACAACAAGGATTTCTGAATAAGTCATCAAAATCAGGCTCTCGTCACCAACACTGTAATAATATGGGTTTTGGATCAACAATAATTTTTTCTAAGATTTAAAATCATAAAGAATCCATTCATATGATATTGTTTCCAACTCATGGATGGTAGTACGGATGGAAATGTAATGGTCTCATTGAATCGAGTGTTTCATCATAGACAACTCCATTCGTTTGTGAGAGTCCTCTAGTTTTGTATTTCTTGACACTTCCTGTCAACTGCACACTTTCTCTACTTGGAATTTTTCATAGACTTCCCTTCTGGTTTCTGAATAATATCGTATACATCATTCTTTAATATATATTGGTATTCTTCTGTTATGGCATATTTCCATATTTATTTCTCCTTTTGTTTCTTCAATGAAATGGCTCATGACTGAAGGATAGTTTTCAAAACTCTTTTTCTTTCTCAAGGTGTCCCTTGAAGGACTTGTGTGTGTCTCTATCTTCTAGCAGAGCTTTGTATATCATGGGCATGCCTTTATGCCCCACTGTAATATCTCTGGTTATATCAACTGGAGCAACTGGATTAATGTATGTCTCCCTCTAAATTTCTGAAGGGAAAGAAGGTAATGTCTCACTGTTAATATCCATCTAAGATTCTCTATGTTTGTTGAATGGGTATCTCTTCTTTAAGGACAACATATCTACTTGTTTCACATAATAATAAATTAAATATGGTTTGGACTCCCGTACCAGGGATAATGGTCCAAGTATTTGAGGGCTCCCATACTAGGGATAATATTCTTCATTTATTCAAAAATGCAATCAACTATAAAATTAGAAATCAATTGATTTACCTGGTTTGTAGTCATCCTTTATTTTTAGAGGAATTACTTATCCTCTCTCTTTTCTTCATTCCTTTGAGGTGGATCTGGATCAATTTCAGTGGTAGAAGCATATTGTATTCCCTTCTTCCTGGTTGGACAGTTACTTGCATAGTGTCCATATTTTTCACATATGAAGCACTGAATTTCTAAAACATCTCTTCTTTGATAACCTGGATTTGATGAAGACTTTTCATCTTTAAATGTTTTCTTGAAATTTATTTTGAATTTTTCTCCTTTCTTTGTATGAAGTGCAAGAGCATGATTTTCTTCTGAGGAATCTTCCACTCCTCTATTTCTAAGTGTAAGTTCTTCTTGAGTACAATCTATCCACAAACGATCAAAGGTTGGTAGAGCTTCTCTTCCACTGATACTCTGAAGAAAAGGCTCCCACATTTTTGGAAGGTTGTTGAGAGTGGTTAAGAAAAGTTCTCTATCATACATGATTTCTCCAATGGTCTCTAGTTGTTCTTTAATATCTGATATCTTCATAAAGAAGATGGCAACTGTGTGACCTTTCATCATCTTGGTAATTTGAAGTTGGATCTTCAAGGTAAGAGCTCTGAGGGTGTTGTCACTTTCAAATATTTATTTTAATTCTTCATACATATCATAAGTTGTCTTCGGGTTGAAAATACGAGGTACGAGATGATCTCTTACTGAGTAGATGACTAATTTTCTTTCTTTGACATCTTCCTTTCTTATCTTCTTCTCTACATCTGTAGATGTGTCTGGTAAGGTTTTATTATCACATACAAGAGGTCATCTTCTTCAAGGGTGACCTAAATCCTTGATTTTCAGAAGCTGAAGTTGCTTGCTCCATCAAGCATATCTTCTACTAAGGCTATGTTCTTCATTTCTTTGGTTTCTTCAAACTCTCGCAAACTGGATTTTGAAAACCTGATGATTAGGTTGAATTAGTAACCTTGGATTATGTTGGAATTATGAAAGCCAACAATCAACTTGATAGTGTCACAGATATGCTTGTTGATTTAAGAAAAATGTTTCTTCAGAAATCTAAGATTCAGATTCTGCAAGAAATTTTGGCACCCTAGAAACCCTGGGGCCAAAAACTCATAATTCTCAGAATTTGATTTTAAGAGCTTCCAGAGATGATTTAGAGGAGGCCGTACTATTCTATGCCAAGGATATCCCCAACTTCCAAGTATTAAGGTCTATAAAACCACAAAAAGGAGGGTCGTACAATTTTTTCTGGAAACCCTTGGAGGGTCGTAGGGTTCTGCAAAAGTGAGAGGAGACTTGGTAGATTCTTGTGCAATAGGTTCTTTCAAGACCTACACTCTGATACCATGTTGATTTTTCAATGATAAAGGTTAATCATGAAGTTCATTCCATTTTTATCATTTAACCATAACCATTAATGTTGCAGCAACCAAGATCACGAGAAGAAGCACCATGCACAAGAACACAAGAAGCATCCTGGGAAATCCTTCTCAACAAGGGAAGAAAACCCAGCCAAATCCTTTACTATATTCTTCAAGATAAATACCTTCACCACCAAGAAAAACTAGCACACAATAGGGTGCTCAAACCCTATAAGACTAGAGCCCAAGAGAGGTGTGCACTTTTCCCAAGAAGGTGTACTTGTTGAAATTTCCAAACTCACCTGAAATATATGATTCCTCAGTGGGGAATTTACCTTTACTTATACTAGAATGAAACTGTCAACATAAGTGTCTATTGGAACAATAGGGCCTACCTCACTAGATCATAATATAATTAATATTAACCATATAAACCATATTAATTATCTTTTACATTAATTACCAGTCACATTAAGGTGGGGCCGACCTATACCCTTTACATTACAATTAGGGTTACAGGCAGGTCTGACTCTTGAACAATATAGAAAGGGATCTTATACACCCACTAGTGCTCATCCACTAGGGGCACATCCATAAGGATTTCCATATATTTGGCTCACTACATTACATAGAAGAACCACTTCTTCACTAGTGTGTATCCATTAAGATCATGTTCACCTGTGCTCATCCACGGGCACGTCCACTCAACATATATTCTTTCCCAATGCATTACACAGGAGAGTCATCTGGAGTTTCTTGTCAACTCTTCTGCTTAGAGGAGGCTAATACATCATCTTCATTTTTGTTCTCATGACGATGCACCCAACACTTTGGGATTTCACACGTTCACCTTGTGCTCAGCCACAAACATGTCCAACTCTGCAGATCTCCTTTTTCACTGCGTTACATGGGAGAATCATATGGAGTTTTTCTCAACTCTCTGTAAGGAGGAGGTCATCTCTACATTTCATATTTGTCTCAGATAGGAATGACACACCCCTCTCATGGGATTTCTCTCATGTTTGTAAGCTAGAGAATATCGCTCATAGTTGCAATGATCAACATCTCTCAGGTTTCTAAGTTGGAGAATGTCTCACATAGTTGCAATCATCAACACCCCCCTCTCAGTATTCTTGAATATTCTAACATAACTCAACTCTACCATAAATATTATGATGGTTAATATTTTCAATACCTTGAAACTTGAAGGACTAAAAAATTATGTAGTCTTACAAATGACTAACTAATCCATAGTAAAACCTAAGGAATCACTTAAAGATGTTACAATTGTTGTGGTAGCATGGGATTACCCTAAAAATTCCATCATTATCCAACTACAGAAATAATTTTGATGGATATATGTTCATAATACTTGGAAGACCTTAGTTAGCCACCATTGATTCAATTCTTACTTATCAACAAAGAAATATGGAAATTTCTCGCGGGGATGAACAAAAAATGATGTACCCTATTTTTACTAGCATAACTTGTTTGTTCAAAATATATATCCATAAAATGGATAGGCTATGAAGAAAAATAAGTGGATGACAATGAAAACATTGAAAAATACAAATTTAGAGGAGGAAGAAAAAGACAATATGGTACAAGTTTTGATCATTGATTGTTATAGGGATTTTTAGGAATAAAATGATGACAAAAGAATATTTAACTTTTGTCATGATGTAATGATTTACATTGTTTAGGATGGTAGTGTAAGATTATGGAATAAAGGGTGAAGGTAGAAAGTTTTGGTCATAATTAAATTAGTATGGAATTAAGAAGATAAATGTAATAAGTAATTCCAATTCAATCTCAAAGCATACTCAAAAAAGTTAAAAAAAAATGGCATGTTTTATGAAAGTTCATCAATTAATGAAAAAATGAAAAAGTTAATTTTGTAGAGAATCTGAAAAAAGTTAAAAAAAAAAATGCATGTTTTATGAAAGTTCATCAATTAATGAAAAAAATGAAAAAGTTAATTTTGTAGAGAATCTGATTAAACTAGGTGAAAACCTACTTCATGAAGTTAAATTCCTTTAATAATACTTTTTCAAAGCATATTCAAAAAAAAAAATGGCAAGTTTTATGAAAGTTCATCAATTAATGAAAAAATGAAAAAGTTAAGTTTGTAGAGAATCTAGTTAAACTAGGTGAAAACCTACTTCATGAAGTTAAATTCCTTCCTAATACTTTTTCAAATGTACTTTTTGTAGACAAAATAGAAAATTATTTCTAAAATATGTGTTAATTTTGTATCCTACTTTTAATTTTGATTGGAGTGATTGTAAGAGACAAATATGGGCATAAAAATGGAAAACAAATGTAACCATTATAAGTATTTAGCAATGCTTCAAAGATAGTGAAGTTTGTCTTATCAAGGGAAGGGGAAGGAGAAGGATAATACTTCTTCTTATTTTTCATGTTGGATGCATATTGTACTTCAACAATCACTTCATACTTCTACTACTCATCATATGATTCCTCATTGACATTGACTTCACCATCTTTTGTCTCTCTAACATTTTTTTCTCTTGTAATCCCTTTATATTCAAACTCTTTCAACATATCCACTTTTGTAGTTTCCATGCCTATATCTATATCATGTATATTCACATCATAACCCATTTCATTGCAAACCATATTAGCAATAACAATATATATCTAATGAGAGAACACATTTTCAAAACCAATAATATGCACCCAAAGAAGTGAGAAAGAGAAACTAGGTGCCAATGTTATAATCTGCCAATGAGAGACAAAATATTAAAAATAAATTACTATTGAAAAGGAAAAGTCATATTTCTATAGTTCATGATGACAAGTGCATATTCTTAGAAATATGAAAAATTCTTCCAACTCTTGTTACATGCAAATTGTAATCCTACTCTGAATTGTGCAAGTGACAGATGAATTTAGAGAAGTATTGTAGTGTACTTTAATAGATATGAATATGATTCACACAATATATCCAAGAAAAAATAGAAAATTGTGTTTACTTAATTGAATCCAAAAAACCCTTAATATAGGGAAACACCTTACAAGGATCCCAACATTTCATCCCCCTTAGATACCACTTGTTATGATCCTTAGCACATAAATAATTCACAAACCATAGATTCAAGAAAACCCTTATACTTCATTAATCAAAAACCCTTAAGGTAGGGCAACACCTTAAAATTATTCTTTTATGGAAGGATCCACTCCTATTCACCTGCCTCTTCAAGGGGAAAACTTCCCAATGAGTTAAGATCAAATACGATAATATTATCATACATTCTCAATATGAAGGACTACATCCCTATTTATAGATATCAAATGTTAACTACCTAGTGGACCTTCATTAATGAGACTACATTATATTTTTCAAATGCTAACTACCTAATGGGGCCTTATTTAATAATAACTAATATTGTGTACATATTCCATATTACATTAAATGACCACCACACTTATCCTACTCTTATCTCTAATGGGCCCATAGGCACCTATTACACCCTTAGGGAAGATCCCAACATTCCATCCCTCTTGAGAATCATTGTCCTCAACTTCTACATAGGATATACATCCATATTCCAAGGTCACATGTACATGTGTTGTCGTCAATGTTGAGAGTGAATTGGTCCAAGAAGTGTGTCCATTACGCCCCTAGGGAGGCATTAGAGAAACTTTGAGGTAAAAAATTGTCCTCAAAACAAAAAAATTGATATCAACATCAACTTTAAAAGAAACAAAGGGATTCAAGATGATGATGTCAACCATAGGGGTAAATGTTTTTGGAGGGAAAGAAAAAAAACATTTTTATCCTATTTTCAACTTATATCCTTATCAGTTTACTCAAATTTCAAGTGTAGGAATTTGTTGGATGAAAAAATAAATTTTGCATCCAACGACTCCCTACACTTGAAAATTGAGTAAACGGATAAGGAGATAAGTTGAAAAGATGATAATAATAATAATAATAAAGTACTTTCTTTTTTTCCCTTTGGAAATTCATAAGTCTTGTTTTATTATTTTTCTTACAAGGCCAATTTGAGACCTCAAAATTTCTCTAATGATCCCAACATTATTCTCTCTTAATAACCAATCTCATTTTCCTTTCTAATGAATAGAAATAATCCTTAGCTTGTCACGAGATCTCACTAGCCATAAGCTAATGGGATTATTTTCCAATTTGCAATCATAACAGCCATGAGGTCATACAAATTGTATCATAACAAAGGAGAGGAAAGTATCATGGATGGGAGACGGAGGGTAATGGAAGAATGATAAAACAAAATAAGCAAGAAGAGGCATTTCTTTGCATGAGGCCCACGTGCCCTCTTCCCAAGGATATGACAACTTATACTTCATAAACACAAGTCAAATCTTGATGTAAGATATTTTAAAGAAGCATGGGAAAAAGGGTAGTAGCCTCCCAAAAGACAAATGTCAATGTCAATTCACTCATGCACACCCTTCCATATTCTCCTCTTGTGATATGATAGCCCCCGTTATTGTTACTTTCTTTTTCGACGAAAGAAATCATGGGAAACCCTCTAAGTACTTCCCCACATTTTGTGGATGGTAAATGGGGTAAACTATCGACCCTGATTATGGAGCCTCACCCTAAGGGGATCAATAGAGTTGAACCTATGACCTCCCCAACTGATCATTGGGGGAGAGATATCAAGTCATGCTCAAGACCACTTGAGCTAACGCTCGGGGCTACTCCCTTGTTTCTCCTTAAGCAACCATTTTGGTGGATATTATTTTTATTAAATTTATTTTTTATATACATTTTTTCATAATTTAAGCATGCCATGGTAATATCCACATATCTTAGATCATACTTAGACTCCTAGGACTCCTAGTCACTCACTATTCATACCTTTGTCTTGAGCTCTACACTATGAATATTTACAATGTATCTTATATTTTCATAACACTAGATCATTATAACTAGCTCACCTAAATTGACACAAATCAAATAAACCACATCATTCCACCATGCACATCATTTAATAAATTATAATTTAGAAATGAAAAACAAGGAATTAAACTTAACATAACAACCAACATCCCCATAACTCGATTATAATAACAAAATGTGAAAAGAGATTTTTTTCATCCTCACCAACATCTCCTACCATGAATTGTTTCCACTTTGTTTAAACAAATTTACCATCCTTGTCATAAACGTTGACCTCTTTACTCTTTAGAGGTTATTCGGGAGGAATTTCATACCAAGAGAATATTGTTCAAACCAAAGAAAATATTTAGTAATTTCAAAGCTAATATTTGTGGAGATATTCCCTAATCCTATGGTAGAATATTTGTTGGGAAGCCAATATTTACAAGGAATTAAATCTTGGTTGAGTAATTTCATATCAGAACCAGTGTCGAGTAGGGCATTAAGAAAAAAGATTTCTCCTTCAATTTATATGATGATTTAAACATGATATTTTTTATACTGGATAGCCAATATTTTCATAGCCTCTAAGCCCTGTAAATGGTCAGTATTATGACTAGTGAAATCTTTAGGTTAGATTTGATTCTGACAGGACAGTTTTCTTTTCCTCATGCAATGATTCCTTTTATGGAAAAAAAATTGTATATAAGGAGAGGGAACTCATTGAATGGGAATAAAAAATTTGAGTTTGTAAGTCCAAGTCTGCTAAGTTCCCTCTCTTTGAGCTTTGAGTCTTTCTGTCTTAAGTTGCTTTGATAAGCCTGCGTGATTCTGGCTAGGCCAGCACGAACCTAAAGTGGCAGAAGAATATAGGCCAGTGTCTGTCTATAAATGTCTGTGAGTTATATCAACATTTCTGAAATCATATGAGCAGTCTGTGTGCTATCATATAAGTCTGTAATCCCATGTCGATTTGGCTCAGATAATAAAATCATCTTCCGCATATCTCTAATTCTTAAAATTTCTACCTTGACTCTGTGTTGTTTTTTTCTCATGAACTATTGAAGGTTCGTCGGAAGTTCACTAGAGAAATTGATGCCTAAAAATTCACTGAGGAGTTGAACAAGAGTTCACTTAGGTCCTGGAGCGCTGTGAGTAAGTCCCGTTAGGCAGGAGGCCGCTAAGGGAATTTGAGGCATTGGGTTGTTTGAAGGTTCATACTGGTTTCTTCTTGGGTTCACCTAGGGAATTTTTCTGGGTTCAAGCCGAGTTCAAAGAAGGAAAGCATTAGAAAAACGTGGAGGCATATGCAAGAAGAAAATTTCAATCTTCATTCTTCATCGGAGGAAGCCTTTGTGGTGTTGTGGAACAAAATTGGTATCAGAGCCAACACATCATCTATTTATTGGGTATCTTCATACTTATATCTCTCTCTTTCTATGGGTCACTCTATATATTTTAACGACATTTTGAATGCTAAAGACTGTCGTCCTAGTATTTTAGAGCATTTTCTAGATTCCATGTCTTCCCTTTTTTATCAAAGTTTTCACAGTAAATCATGGTGGGATTTCTTTTCAAATTTCAAGCATTTTGATTCTATAATATGTCTCATGATTCATCATATTCCCTCCATTGAGACATTAGATACTAGACTTCGGGATGTCCATAGAGGGATGTGACCACCTGGCTCTCCCAAATATGGCCTAGGGTACATTGAACAATGCAATAAGGTTATTCCAGATAGTCGATTTAATAACCCCTTACCTCCAAACTTCAAAAGGCCAACTACTGATGAAATCCATAAATTTCATTTTATAATGATGGGGTATCCAAAAAACACCATTGAAGAAGCATGGATAAATAAAATGCTTAATTGGGATCTTTTTAATCATCCAGAGTCTAATGAATTCAACCTCTCCATCCCTAATAAAGAAAAAGCATGTTTGTCCCACGAATGGCAGACATTTATTTCTGAAAACAATCTTTGGATCTCTTTTTATGACTGGAAGAGAAAGATGCAAAATCCTGCAGTCCAAATGTTTGAAGTAGGAAAAGAAAAGATCCAAGAGAGTTCTTCCAGACATGAGTGGAAGAGTCTAGAAGGAAAATCAGTTGAATCAACATCTACCTTTCCACCCTTCAAATGTATTATCCTGGAAGATGGCAATAAACAAGTCAGAGTTGTACCTCTAATGTTAGCAGATGAAGATGCCCAATTATCTGGTTGTTTCTTGTTTCACTAATTCTTGAGTCTTTTCAACACAATTAGTGATGTCTGTGACTCTACTATTTAACTTATTTACAAACTGGACTATTTTTTTTGTGGAGACTTGTAAATCTCTGAGATGTCCTTTTCTAGCATAATCATTAGTCACAAAAGTGTGTGTATTCATTCCTAAAAATTTATTATTGATCAATAACAAATTGTATCAAGAGAATGCAAGTGATAAAAAATTTGTAGTGATTATTAATAAACTGTATCAGGAGAATGCAATGTAAAGAGAAACTTTTCTAGTTGCAATTACTGCATCGTTCTTAGGAAATGTGAAAGGGAAATTATGTAACAAAGATCAATTTTACTTAAGAATTCTTTGAATCCAAAATGTCAAATTGGAAGTAATGGGAAATTATTGTACCAATGAGTTCTTAAAATTTATACATGGTGTCAGAACCATAACTTGAATGTGCAATATATTACATTGTTATCAAACAAACAACTAGAAGCACACTATTTATACCAGTGAGTGCTTAAAATTCATACACATTACTAGAACCCACAACTTGAATGTGGAATATATTACATTGATATCAAACAAACAAATAAAAGTGCATTATTTCTAAATGAATGAGGATTATTCCATGACCTCTATTAACAAACTTCTTGTTGCATATTTATAAACTTATTTGAAATGAAAACATGAGAAAAAATAAATAGACTCTATATAGACTTCACAAAAACAAAACATTGTGTTTTATAGTATACCCTATTAAACATCAAAGAGCTAGAGTAATGTTGTGATACAATAAATGTTATATAAAACATTATGTTGGTTTTTTAATATTTATTAGTTTTATCATGTAAATAATAAGAAGTTATATGTGTCAATTGGGTGTAGTTTAAGTTGTTGAGAGGAAAAGTTGTTTCCTCCCTCGCACTAATTCATATCTCATTTTGTAACATGTTTTCCCTTCGTGAGTGGATAGTTGTTGAGATGTTGACCTATCCTTGAGCCTTGAAAAATCTAGTTTACCCTGGGTACCATCCTCGGAATGAGGGGAATTTCTTCGTGGGTTCCCCAAGAAATGTATTACTCGAAAGAAAAATGAAAAAAAAGAAGAAAAAAAAATAATAATAATTGAAAAACAAAACAAATTATATGTCACATTACGTCATTAGATATGTAGGAGACAAGTTAATCTCAAGATATATCATTTCAATATATGACTAAGGCTTGGACCTAAATGTAGATATAGAACTTCTATTTCACATTGTATATTTTGAAAGTTGGATGTAGTCTACAATATTATGACTTGATTGTCATCTTAAAAACAAACATATTACAATTGTGTTTACAAATTCCCAAGTTTCAATTTGAATATTTTCTTTAGTGACTTATGTATTTTTATGCATTATATGTCTTATCGTTTTTTATATTCAATATTAATCTTCTCTCAAAGTAGGGATATACATCTAGTTTGATTTCGAAGGTTGTTAGATGATGTCTAATCTACTCGACTCATTCCACTAACACAACATAGAGGAGAGCACCAAAGCCACATGTAGACCTCCTAATCCATGGTGAAAAGTACATGTGTAACAAGCATGGAGTTATGTTTGAGCCCTAAACTTTGTCAACTCAAAATAAATAAACAAATAATGATGATGCACCCAACAAGGATATGTTGGGTCTCTTATCACATTGGAAAATATTGGGATAAAAGGTGCAAGGGAGTGAGAGACGAGGCCAACGAGGCCACAATGACAAGAAGTTTGATATTTACAACTCTTTTGAATTTCTAGAAAATATCATCTTGAAAGAAAGTTGCAAATTATATGTGGTAGTGAAGAAACAATTTCTTAGGGTCCCACCCTAACTCCCCTAGGTAATGTTATATGTTATCACTTGATGTATAGTGGTCATATTTATTAATAAGGTCCACTAGGTAGTTAGAATGTGTAATCAATAAATGTAAGGTGGCATCATTAAATAAGATCTACTAGGTAGTTGATGTAGCCACATTTATGAAGGCCCACTAGGTGATCAAGGTTTGGGATAGATAGAAAATATTTATAGTAGTAGAAACTATGTCATTGGTGCAAACTGATTACTATTGTATTAGATCTCTTATCAATTAGAGGTTGGGACCTCAAATAGGAAATTAAACATTAATTCCTCTCTATAATATCAACAAAATTTTCCCTATTATTGTTTCTTCAATACTTTGGTTTTGTTTTATTTGTTTTTGGCAGTTACAGTTTTGTCAATATTGCTTTGAGTTTTCTATTTAATCTTTCAAGGTACACCACAAGTGGTATAATAACACTTTACTATGATAACACATGCCCAAATTTGAAAGAAAAAGAATTAGACACAAGGATCTGTCATTTAGTGGGTAAAATTGTTATTGGGAAGCATACACAAAGGAAATACAAATGGGGTCACCTAGTTGGACACCCTTTTACACCTTTATTGGTAATTTTTAAGTAGTACTCCATTATACCGAATCTACATATGGATTCAACATTCCATGTGCTATCATATATATCCAAATCCCTCTAGGTGCACCTAAAAACACTCTTACGTAAACATGCCAGTCATATTGTTGCTACATTGAACACAACACTTGGGGAGATCACTCTCACATACTAAGGAATCAGGTAGTATGGATAAATGTATGGTTTATCCTATTTAGTCAGTGTTGTTGAATATTAGTCAAGTACTATTGTTGGAACCCCTCAAGTGTATCAAATAAATATAGAAGCTAACAGTCCTTTACTCTTAGAACCCTACAAAATCATAGCCTTTTCAACACAAGAAACAAAATATCTACATAACTTGGAATATCGGTAATATCAGAATTCCATCAATACAATAAAACTCAAGCAATATAGGATGCCTTATGGAATTTATCACTTGATTGAACAATGAAAAGGAAGAGTGAAAGGAAAATCAACAATAATAATCTCATATGACTAGAAAGAAGGCCATTATAGAAGGAATTTAGTTTTGGTTGTAACCATGATAATATGAATCTTCTTAATGTTAATATATGCATATAAATCCACTAATATTGAGGATCTATCTGTAGTTTTTAACAAGTGGTATAGGCAATCACAAGCTGAGGTTTTTTACATAGCAGTTACATTGCAAAATAGGTCTGCTAAGATTTAAAATAAGCTATGTATACTTCTCATATCCTAGCCATGCTAGACTTCAACAAGACTTTCATCTTGGAATTTTATGCATCAAGCAAAGGTATGAAGGTAGTGCTAATGTAAGAGGGATGGCACTTGGCATTCACTAGTAAACAATTACATGATAAAAACTTGGGAAAATTAACCTATAAAATGGAAGTGATGGTTATTCTTCATGAATAGATATGTGGCATCCTTCCTTGATTGAGCATCATTTCCAAATTAAGACATACCATCACAGTTTGAAATATTTCTTGGGAGCAGATCTTATCCTCACCAAAGAAACAAAAATTGGTCCCCAAAATGTTAGTCTATAGTTATAAGATCATCTAAAAGAAGGGTAAGGAGAACATGGTGGTCTCTCAAAAGAACCATTTTCCTTCTTGATGCTTTATCTAGGAATTATGAGGAAGGTTCCCTATTTTCTTTATCTTTACCAGTGCCCAAGTGAATAGAGGAGGTACATCGGTAACGTTTTGTTGATGCCCAAATCATTCAACTTCTCCAACAACTTAATATAGACACACATTCACATAAGGGTTATGTTTGGTAGAATGATGCATTGCAATATAAAGGACATATCTTTTTGGTCTAGAATTTAGCAGTCAAATCAACAGTTTTAACTAAATTACATTCATCTCTCACTGTTTGTCACTTAGGGTTACATAAAATATATGAATGTATATTAAGTGTTTGTTATTTTGGGATGGCATGAAGAATGAAATCCACACCTTTGTGGAAAAATGTGACATATTCCAAAGGAACAAGGGTGGAATGGTGAAGCCTCAGGGAGTATTACAACATTTACTAATTTTGACCACAATTTGGATAGACATTTCCATGGATTATATGGTGGAGCTACCTAAGGTAAGAAACAAATCAATCATCATGGTGGTTGTTGATCGCATTTCTAAATATTCTCACTTGTGTGCATTACATCACCTCTTCAAGTCCTCAATAGTTTCAAAAGTCTTCATGAACAATGTGTGTTTCATCGTGATCCTACATTCACCAACAATTTCTTGCGAGATTTGTTTCAAGTACAATGTACCCAATTGAAAATGAGCATTCCATATCATCCCCAAATAAATGATCCGAAATAAGTGGTCAATAAGTGTATGCAAACTTATTCGAGATGTTTTCCCTTGGAAAGGTAGGCATGGTGGGTTTAATGGCTACCCTTTGTCAAATGGTGGTACAAACCACCTATCATGGTGCTACCAAAATGTCACCCTCTGAGGTGGTTTATGGAAGGAAAAAAAAAACAATTAGTGCTCTCACACTTACCAATCACATCCAAGGTTCAGGAGGTGGACAAAACCCTCAACAAACTTGCTAACATTCTCCATACACTCAATGACAATTTGGCAATGGCTCAAAATAGAATGAAGCAACAAGCCAATCAACATTGATCTGAGTGATCTAGAAATCCTTAGATGCCAAAGTATTCTTTAAACACGCATCTTAACATCTAACTTGATTCAAAATAATTCTTGATCATATTTGAAAGATTTGCACAACACATGTGAACCTTTTCTTTTCCAAAACTTCATGAAAAGATGATAATTTACAAAATCATGTGAAATGAAAAAGTAGAAAATAAAAGAACTAAATGAGATCATATTTGATGACAGAATTCACCTCTCCTAGGATACATCTCCAAGTCCCCTTTAAATAGTGAGACTGCTTTTCATAATCTCAAACATCAAAATTACAATGAAAATAGACATACAAAGCCAAATTTGAAGTCACTCTTCAATTTTGTTGTTCAAATCCAGAAACAAAGTTTACCATTGAATTCCCCTCGAAGTTCTAAGAAAAATGAGTATAATATTGACCATATTCTAAACTGGCTCAATTTCACCCATTTTGGCACTCAAAATAATGCACTAAAATTCTCAAACAAGGCTATGTGAACAAAGATTTTCATAAACAACCTCTTAGCATAAAAACAGACCCCACCATCATGCTCGTCTCATGAAACTAAGAAAAATGAGTATTAACATGCCTATGTTTGGACATGGTGCTTCGTGGCATGCAAATCAAGACGAACTCATTATGTTAGCTCTCCTTGGTATGATTCTTAATGAACTATCCATTCCCTACATCGTGCTTCATGCACTCCTCGTAATCTGTGTCCGACCTCGAAATATGTGTTTGTCTTAAAAAGGCTACACACTCGATCGTGGTCCGTGTTGATATTATGGTAGTTGCGGGAGGCATTTACCTTCATTTGTAAACCTGATGAGAATAGAATATTCCAGGAAGCAAGAAGAAACCCTAATTAGTTGGCTAATAACCCTAGAAGACAAGTCAGCTCAAGAGGATAACTTGTATTAGGTTTTTAGCCTCCAAGAGAAGAAGTCGGCTAAAGGAAATATTATATACTAAGTAAATAGGCACCCAAAATGAGAAGTCAACCCAGGGATTTTGCCAGATTTAGTATAAATACAAGAGGCCAGTCTTCATTCTGGCAGGTATTCTCAGAACTGCAGAAGCAACACTTGTGCGCACTCCAGTTGGCCAGTTTGTGCACAAGTTTGGAGGAGAGTTTCCATTGCATCTGTTGCAGCTAGAAAATTTCAGTTTTGGATTGGACTATCTCTTGGTTATGGTTTGGACTCTCTGATCAACTCTTTCTTGGTGCGTTATCCTTGGAGAAAGGTGTGCCACCCTTTTTTTGGCTATCTAGCCTAGGGTTTTCTTCTGGAATGATTCTTTGTCAAGGTTAATGTGCTCGGGGGTGGATTCAGTCTATGGTTGGGTGACAATAGTGATATTGTCTATGGTTAAAAAAGCACATCCATTAGATTCTAACATGTTATGGGCCCACACCTCCTTCATTCAGTCTAACCACTGGAAGGGAGCATAGCCATAAGGATATCAAGCTCGTTGAAGAACTACCTCTAGGGTTTCTAGCAGGAGCAGTTACCAAAGCACTGTCACTAGGGTTACTAGCAGGTGCAGTTGCAGAAACTCTAACCCTCTCGTTGAGGCACCTTAAGTGAAGGGATTGACCTAATTTCTGAATAGACTAGTGTGCCCTAGCCTAGTGCATCTCTTGGTACTCTCAGCAAGAAAAAATGTCAATTTTGAGTTTTTGGTCAAATCTAGGGTTGACCCAGTTAAGGCAACCATGACTTACTCTATGAAGTCATAAAACAAGTTAGATGGGGCTTCTAACTTTAGAGCGTGGAAGACAAGGATTTAACTCATCCTTGCCAAGAATAAAGTTTTGGATATCTTGAAAGGAAATATCGTGGAACCAGAGTTTGAAGAAGGAAAAGAGAAGGAACCGCAGAACATTGCAGTTATGGAGAAGTTCAAAGACAGTGAAATCAATTCCATGAGTATCATAGTGGACTCTATAAAATACCACTTGATACCCTGCATATCCCATCTTGACTCATCTAAGAAGATGTATTATGCCCTAACAAACCTCTTCTCAGTCAGAAACATTGGACAAGTAATGAGTCTGAAGAATGAGCTCTGTGACATGAAGATGAATGATGATGACAACATAACATCATACTTTGTGAGCATATCTTATTTAAGAGATCAACTATAAGCTATTGAAGAGATCATCTCAGATAAGGAACTGGTAAATATAGTACTCAATGGTCTTCCCAAGACATGGGATGCATTTGCCGCAAGTATGAACACAAGGAAGGATTATCCTACATTCGAAGAAATTTGGACTTGTTGTGCACAAGAAGAATCAAGGATTAGTGAAAAAGAGAAACCTCAAAATAAATACGATGATCAAGCCTTCACAACAAGATTCAAGAATTTTAGGAACAAAAGGAAGTTTGGTTCAAGGAAGAAGCCAAATCAAGAGAAAGACATGTCAGAAATACAATGCTTCAACTGTCGAAAGTATGGTCACTACAAGAATCATTGTCCCGAGATGAAGAAAAGGAAGGAGGCACACGAAGCATTAGTTGCCGAAGAAAAGGAACCTTCAAAGAAGATTAAGCAGGATGAAACACACGTCTTCTTCTAAGACAAGGTAAAAAACACTCTTCATAGTTCTTGTACATACCATGTTTTTTGTACATATCTTGCATATCTATTTCTTCAAAGAAGAAAATATACTTATGGAAGAACAACAAGATAAGTATTTCTACAAGTCAAACAATACACATGAAAGGATGAAGTACATCAACAACCCTTGGTAACAATTCATGTGGAAGTTATTATCAGAATCAATCTTCAAGAAACCTAGAAGAAGTAAAGATAGAAAGAAGTCAGCAATCAAGAGGAAATTGGAAAAAGATTTGTGACACTTTGCAGAAGGAAATAAGGATGCAAACGGAAGCGTGGAATCTCCTATATGGAGGGAGCCAATTATATTATCAAAAGAAGAACATGAATCCATGCATGAAGCAAGAATTAGGAGGGAGATAATCCTAAATTATATGATCCATTGAATATGTTGAAGTATCTATCCATGGTAGCAACCATGAAAAGCAGCATGTGTTCAGTGTGACTTCAGAAGAATTCTTCTTCAAAAATAAGCCTTAAAGTAATCCTTGTTTGTCCATCCACATCCATGATCCTATGATGAAATAAAGAAGTTGTAATCTTCAGAGCATGGAATCTATAGAAAACTCCATGAACTCAAGAGCTAAAGAGAAACATGAGGAAGAACATGAATATTCCAAGAGAGAAAGAAAAGACAGAACAACCAGTCAGTATATTGAGAATCATAAGACTACTAGTTGATATGAACTCACTAAAATAAATCAAGCAGAGGAACTGAAATTTGTGATGAAGAATAGTGTATTGAAGACTTATGAATGAAAGCATTGCAAGATCATGACCTAGAAGTTCTCCCAGATGGATGGAGAAGAATATGATGATTGCTTGTAAACTAGACATACCTCTACATGAGCCAGTATATTGTCTGCAATATCCATAGGTTGGATTTTACATGTAGAGAAACCTCAAAGGATTTGAGGTATACCAGAAAGAGACCCTTTTATGTAGATGGAAGAAGATCTTGTATGGATTCAAACAAATTGTTGCAGAGCCTTCAATACACAGCAGAAGTGTGGTGAAAAGATTTCTATAATAGAGATATTGTATCAGAATGGTTACTTAGAAATATAGGATGATTGATGTAATGTCCATGACCATTCATGTCAGGCCACATTATTCCAAAGAACTCTTACTGTTCTCTCTGCGGAACATACTGTAACATACCCAGCATCCAACTGAGTTATGCCACATAAATTTTTCTAACTGTGTAAAATTAAAATATACACACACAAAACTATTGCGGAAGAATTATATATAAAATGTAAACATACAAATACATTTGTAAATACACGGATTCACACTGAAATAATAGTAAACATATACATGCAGCATATAGAATAAATACCCATAAAAATAAACACAGTTATAACCGCACATATGATAACCCATAAAAATAAGCATGTAAATTTATCACAAAATTGGAACTTATCTTGGTAAGAATGTCACCAACTGCATTTAGGCCTTCCACAAACCTCCCAGCCTTAGACCACATTGTTCATCACTCTCAACAGTGAGTCACCCCCGAGCTGGGACTAAACACCACCCAGGTAAAGGGATTCCTAACTAGGATAAAGGCTCATAGATAATGGGAAAGACTTTTTCTCAGGTGCCAACTCAACTAACAACCTATAGTCCCTCATTCCCCACATGCCTGTCCCACCCTAGGAAGTGTGCCCCTTCTCTGCTCAACATTCCTTCAGTTGCCCCACTTCCTTTTCGGGCTTCAACAACAGACCGGATAGGAAGTCTCAGAGAATTGTAGCTGCAGTTCAGCACCTTCAGGAAATTAATTCCCATCAATTCTCGCACCCAGAGAGAAATTTCCCACATGCCTGACAACCCATCTCTTAAATATCCCATGGGCCTGACAACCCGCTTATTCAATCTAGCTCCCAAGGTAGCCAGATACCTTAACACAAAATGGCTATGGATACAGGTTTAGGTATAGTCATGAAAATATGAAGGATATCTCAATCGGTGTGTGCATGCTCATGAATGATTGACTGGATGACTAAATGATGGAAGGAATGTTGGAAAAGATGGGAAAATGAACTAAGTCCCAACAATCTGTATGCATGTCCCCAACTTGACACTTGTCATGTTGGGAGCTACTTTGGGCCACTTGTCCCCAACTTTGGAACTTAGGATAAAATAATTATCCATACTTTATGATTTAAGAAATGTTAATTTAATATTCATTTTTGGCTTAAGCTCCCTAGCTTAGCCCTTTTCCTTAAATTTTATCCCTACCCTTTCCCTAACCAGTGGAGTTTAGTCCCTCGCCTCTTTTATCGTGGTCGGTCTGTGCGCAATGATGTATTTTATATTAATTATGAGACATATACAAAAATAGGCGTACTGGATTTTAACATATAGGCTCTCCAGCCTAATCAAAACATAAGCATCCTAGCTTATAATAACTGGCTCACTAGCCTATAAACGCAGCATATACACCAAAGGCTACCTGGTCTCAAAATCACGTGCACTTATGTTGCTGCACACGGTATCCAATAATGTGCACACTTCATCATTTTACTTTGAAGTACATGTACGCACTATGCCATGAAATGTGCATAAAAAATGATATCAAATAGCTCACCAGCTTAAGTACATTTTCATTTACATTACAATTGGGTTCGGCCTAGGGATATTACAATCTCCTCCCCTTATTTATGCACTATCCTCAGTGAATCATGTACCCATATACAACAAAATTTTAAAAATCCTCAAAAAGATGCGAGTATTCTACCCACATTGCATCCTCATGCTCCCAAGTAGCATCCTCAGGACCTTACCAGGTCCATTGGACCTTTACAATCCCTATGGCTCTATTCCGAAGTTGTTTGATTTTTCGGTGCATAATGCATACCGGATGCACTTGAAAAGTGCCTTCTTTCTCCACCTGAATCACATTCCAATCAATAACATGATTAGCATCAAGTATATATTTCTTGACTAATGATACATGGAATACATTATGAACAGACATAGATGCAGGCAATGCAATCATATAAGCTACTGGACCAATCCTCTCTAGGATTTCAAATGGCCCACAATAGTGAGCTGCCAACTTTGAACAATTTCCCAACTTCAGGGAACTTCTGTTGGCTTTCACTTTTAAAAATACATGATCACCCACTTTAAATTCCCTGTGAGTTATGCCCTTATCAGCATAGCTTTTCTACCTGTCTTGGGCAGCCTTTAAATTTTTATTTTATTTTTATCATTTGTTCCTCCATTTCCCTAAGCAAATCTGGCCCAACCATTGCTCTGTCTACTTGGTTATCCCATCTTACTAGTGTGTTTCATTTTCTTCCATAAAGTGCCTCAAATGGGCTCATCTTTAGAGATGCTTGGTACCCATTGTTATAAGAAAACTCTACCAAGTGTAGGTAGTCTTCCCATTTTGACGGTTTATCCATCACATACATCCTCAACGTATCTTCAATCACTTGATTCACCCTCTCTGTTTGACCATCTGATTTTGGATGATAAGTTGTTCTAAAATTCAAGTTTGTTCCAAATCCATTAAATAATCCCTTCCAAAATTTTGATGTAAATTTTGGATCTCTGTCAGACACAATTGTCTTGGGTATGCCATGTAATCTAGCAATTCCCTTCATATAAACATCAGTAATGTTGGTTGCCTTGTGAGTGATCTTAACTAGAATAAAATGGGCATCTTTAGTAAGCTTATCCACCACTACCATGATAGAATCATGTTGTTTGTTTGTTCTGGGAAGTTTGGAGATGAAATCCATTGTTATAACTTCCCATTTCCACTTAGGAATGGATAATGGTTGTGGAAAACCAGCTGGGTGTCTATGCTCAGCCTTTACTTTTTGACATTCCAAACATCTGGCAATAAAATCAACAACCTCTTTCTTCATGCCTGGCCAATAATATTGGATCTTGATAGCTGCAATAGTTTTTTGATATCTTGGGTGCCCAGCATAAGGTACATTATGCATTTCTCTCAATATCAGTTTTTTCAATTCTTGAGAATTTGGTACATAAATTCTTCCCCTGTACATGAGAATTTCATCAATATCTAGCTTATATTCCTCAATTTTCTGCTGCAAAATACCTTGCTGTAATTTTGCCACTAATTCCTTGTATTGCAAATCTGATTTGGCAGTCTCTATAATTTTGTCTTTCAAACATGACTGGTACATTCTAATGGTTGTATCATGCAATTCATGTACTCTTCTGCTGAGTGCATCAACCACTTTGTTCTCTTTTCTCTTGATATGCTTTATATCAAAGTCATATTCACTTAGAAATTCTAACCATCTGGTTTGCCTAGCATTTAGAGTTGGTTGATCAAATAAATATTTCAGACCATTATGGTCTATTCTTAGGTCAAAAACTTTCCCCATGAGGTAGTTTCTCCATTTCCTCAAGGCATGCACTATGGTTGTCAACTCCAAATCATGAGTGGCATAGTGTCTTTCATGCTCTTTCAACTTCCTTAATTCATTACATATAACAAACCCATTTGGACTAAGGACTCCACCAAGTCCTTCTTTACATGCATTTGTGAATACAATGAAGTTTTCATTTCGGTCTTCAATCCTTAGTATTGGAGCACTTGTTAATAATTTTTTCAAGTGTTGGAAACTCTTTTCACAATCCAATGTCCACTGAAACTTTACAACCTTTCTTTGCAAGGAAGTGATTGGGTGTGCAAGCTTTGAAAATCATTCAATAAATCTCCTATAATAGCCTGCAAGGCCCATGAATGATCTGACCTCGGTCACATTCTTTGGCGTTGACCATTCTCTAATGGATTTTATCTTCTTGGGATCCA
>ML825189.1:120170-135716 GCA_009831015.1 Picea engelmannii | reverse complement strand
TCTACTAATAGGAACCTTACGTTATCCACAGCTAAATGTTTTTTCTCTCATTTCACCTCTTTACTGAAAAATAATACAGTTATAGAAAAGGGCCTTCATTTTGCATTCCTATTTTGTTCTTCATGCAAAAATTTCTCTTATTTTGACTAAATTGAAACACCGTTGAAAGTTCACGTTAAATCATTTCCATACTGGTACTGTTCCTCAATGACTGTCCCTGCAGCTACTCAACCTAATATTCAACCCGGACATTCTAATCAAAATCATATCGCTTTAAATCTTTTCGATACAATCCTTAAAACTGCTAATACCCGGGAGGAATTAGAACTTTCATTTGCAGCCATTGAGCGTGATATAACTGCTCAAGAGAAGTTGGAAGCTAGACAGCGAGAACATAGAAACCTTCATTAGTTTCCTACACTGAAGGTTAACATATATCTTCGTATTCATCTTTTACATACTTTCAGATGCCTTGACACTGTACTTTAAGCCTTAGTACAGACTCGGGAACAACAGGATCCAAAGAATCTGTAATGTGGTTAGGAGTTGGACGAATCCACCCCCCTCATATCAAGAATCAACGTGAATCATTGATCGTGGTTTGTTTAAGTCAACAAGATCATTTCAAGGTTTGGGATTCACAAGTTCGAAGTACAGGCCAAAATCCTTAGTCACTCAAATTCCCAAATCATGAAAGGGATTATCAAGTGTGAAATTTTGGAATTTTGGTAATTCAAGGTTCGGCATACCGAAAATTTGGATGACAAGGAATCGAGACCCTTTGCATTGAAAATCCTGAAGTCACGAAATGCGATGTGCCTTGGGTGTGGGATTTTGGCATTACATCTTTCTGGAGTTCGGGAATTAGAGGAGGCTGTGGTTTTGGAATCGAGAGTTTCAAACTCCTGGTTCACAAAATCTCGAAGAGGGGAAGGAGAAGTTCCTGAAAAGTTGAGGGACAATTGTGTTGGGCACCAATCGGGTTTCAGGGTTTTAGGACTCAAGAGGTAGAGTTGCATGATTAACGCAACTCCCAAAATCGCGAAGAGAGAAATGTCGAAAAGGTGGGTCCCAATTCTCAACCAGAAGATACATGCAGTGGAAGTAAAAGGAGGGGTCAAACTTCGGTGAAAATCCTGAAAGACCATCGATCTCACATTCCATGAGATGTTGAGCCCATTTCGGCATTCTGGTATTTTGAAATTTGGGGAATCATAAGGTAAGAGGAATGGTTGCTGGCTATTCACTCAAAGTCCTGAAAGCCGAAACAAGTGGGTAACAGGTGGCATGTGTTCTTCGCGTGGAGGAGTCAATCTTTGTTGATGTTTTGTATTTTAGTGATTGTAAAAGCTGTGACATAGCGTCGAGAACCTCCAAATCACAAAACTCGAAATCTTTCAGGGCTTAAAAAAAAAGGGTTTTAACTAACCCTTCGCATGATTTGGAAAAGATCCTGAGTAGGTCTTGGCCCGAGGGCAGGGGGTCTGCATCAAAGTGGTATCAGAGCCTGATTGTGTTTGTATATTTCAGGTAGAGTGAGCTAGAGAAAAAGGAGTAGTCTGATACGCACCAAAGTGGTATCAGAGCCCAGAACAAATTCTTTGCTTTCTGTAGTAGAGAGAAAAGAGAAAAAAAATTCATCCATGCCGCCGAGAAGGAGAGATAGGCCAATGCCTGATCTAGTAGTGGAAAGAGAAATGCACGAGTTACGTGCTAGACTTGATGCTATGGAGACAACACAGAGGCATACAGTCGACGTTGGGGATACCAGCAAGGCTGAAAGTGAAAATGAAGCTGGAAACGAAGGAGAAGAAGTTGCATTCGAAGATGCTGCAGACGAACGCCTATTCAGGGCTGTTGCAAGGATAGGTGCTAGAGCTAAAATGGAGATTCCCATGTATGAGGGAAACTTATATGTTGAAGAACTTCTAGATTGGATTAGAGCTCTAGACAAATACTTCAACTATGAGGATGTCGAAGAAGATAAGAAAGTAAAACATGTCGTTACTAGACTTAAGGGGCATGCAACACTATGGTGGGATGAACTGCAGGTTGAAAGACGCTGCAAGGGAAAGAAAAACATAAAAATCTGGGATAGAATGGTTACAAAGATGAAATCCAAATTTAAAGCCAAGGATTATCAAATCACTCTGTTTCGGAGGATGCAAAATTTGAGACAGAAGATGATGTCAGTGAAGGAATACACTGAAGAATTCTACAAGATAAACATCAGAGAAGGTCATCGGGAAAGTGATGATGAAAAAGTTTTTAGGTACATGAATGGTTTGCGATATGACTTTCAAGACGAGATGAGCATGATGACCATTCGAGATGTGGAAGATGCTTATCAGATAGCTCTGAAAGCTGAAGAGAAGCTGAGCCGAAAGCAAGTTCAAAGGGGCCAAGGTAGAAGTCAATCCAGAGGAAAAACAATTGCCCAAGATAGGATTCAAAGACCTAAAGAAGAGGGAAAGAAACCTCAAACTCAACCTAAGAGAGGAGGAAGCTCACAAGGAAGGTAGTATGCTGATAGGAATGCTTTTCCTTGAGCTAGAGGAAGAGGAAGAGGAAGAGGCAGAGGAGGTGAAGTGAAATGCTTCGTCTATGGAAAAATCAGACATAAATCCTATGTGTCTAGATAGGAAGAAATATGGTGGTGAAACTCACATTGTCGAAGCTCAAGGACAGAATGTTGAGGCAGAAGACATTGAGGGTGAAATATCCTTGATGAGGAGGAAAGTTCTCTTGAAGCCGGATAAGGAGGCAGAGAACCCAGCCCAAAGAAACAGTCTGTTTCAGACTGCTTGCAAAACTAAGGATAGAGTATGCAAGGTCATAGTGGACAGCGGTAGCACAGAAAATCTCGTATCTATAGAGATGGTAGAAAATATGGAGCAGGAGACTGTTGTACATCTAAGCCCATACAGAGTTTTGTGGCTACAAAAAGGAAATTAGGTAAATGTCACTAAACAATGTTTAGTTGAATTTAAAATAGGAGGATATAAAGATGAAATATTATGTGATGTCATTCCCATGGATGTTTGTCATCTATTGCTAGGTAGACCATGGAAATATGACAGAAACATAGTTCATGATGGGAGAAAGAACACATACACCCTGGAGAAAAATGGTAGAACTCACATGTTGCTGCCAATTAAGGATAAAGAGGTGAAAACAGAGATGAGAAACACTTTACTTCTCATGAGTGGGAAGGAACTTTTTGATGAGGTTAAGAATAAGGAAGACGCACAATTTATTGTGGTCAAGAATCCCAGAATTGTTTTGACCAATATGAGGATAGATGATTTACCAGAAGAAATCCTGGAGTTGCTAGGAGAGTTTGCTGATATAGTAGTGGACGGACTACCTTGTTCGTTGCCGCCTATCAGGAGTATAAGTCATCATATTGACCTTATACCTGGAGATAGTTTGCCGAACAAAGCAACATATTGGTTGACGCCGCAGGAAAATAAATAAGTTAAGAGGCAGGTCCAGAAATTAATGGACAAAGGATTGATTTGAGAAATATTGAGTCCATGCATTGTTCCGACAGTGCTCAGCCTAAAGAAATACGGAGGATGGAGAATGTGTATAGACTCAAGGGCGATCGATAATATTACCATCAAATACAGATTTCCATTGCCAAGGATGCACGACTTGATGGATTGCTTGAGTGGAGAAAAGTTTTTTTCAAAGATTGATTTGAAAAGTGGGCACCATCAAATTCGAATCAGAGAAGGTGATGAATGGAAGAGAGCATTCAAGACGAATGAGGGGCTATATGAATGGCTTGTCATTCCATTTGGCTTAACGAATGCACACAGTACTTTCATGAGGTTGATGAACGAAGTCCTGAAGGATTTCATTGGGAAATTCGTCATTGTATATCTTGATGGTATATTAGTTTTCAACAAGACAGAAGCAAAACACTTAAATCATTTAGTTGCAGTAATGAGGAGATTACAGCAGGAGAAATTGCTGATTAATATGAAGAAATTGTCATTTATGAGGACATAATTCATTTATTTGGGTTTTGTTATCTCCGCAAATGAACTAAAAATGGATCCGAAAAAGATAAAGGCGATTAAGAATTGGCCATAGCCAAAGAGTGTATTTGAAGTACGAGAATTCCATGGTTTGGCTAGCTTCTATAGGAAATTCATCCGAAACTTCAGTGGAATTAGCGCACCGATGATGGATAGAGTGAAGAAAAGACATAAATCTTTTCACTGGATGGAGGAAGCAGAGAAGAGTTTCAATCTGCTAAAGAAGAATATCACTGAGCAACCAATTATGGTTTTGCCAGATTTTAGCAAGACATTCCAGGTCAGGTGTGACGTGAGTGGATTTGCAATTGGAGCGGTCTTGAGCCAAGACGATAGGCCGATCGCATATTTCAACAAAAATCTGAATGAAGCGAAGGTTAAGTACTCCACATATGACAAAGAATTCTATGCGGTCATACAAGCACTGAAGAAATGGAGTCACTATTTGGTTCCCAAGGAATTTGTTTTGTACAACGATAATCACGCTTTGTAATTCGTGACTCAATAGGAGAAGTTGAACCAAAAACATGCTAAATGGGTTGAATTCATGAAAAATTTTACTTTTGTGATTAAGCATATTTATGGAGCTGCTAACAAAGTTGTTGATGCTTTGAGCATGAAATTTTTTCTTATGTAGGAATTCAGAGTCAAGACTTTGGATTTTGATAGCCTCAAAGAAATGTACAGGGATGACCCAGATTTTAAAGAGGCATATGAGGCATCTGAGAATCCAATTCTCAGGGACATAAGCCAATGGAATGAATACATGATCCAGGATGGATTATTGCTCAGGGGAAGTCAACTAAATCCAATGGACTAAATACATGATCCAGGATGGATTACTATTCAGGGGAAGTCAACTATGTATTCTGAAATGCTCCATGAGGGAGAATTTGTTGAAGGAAAAACATAGTGGAGGATTGGCCAGACATTTTGGTCATGGTAAGACATTCTCAAAGTTGAATGGCTCATATTTTTGGGCAGGGATGAGGACATATGTCAAGAAATTTGTGGACAATTGCAGAATTTGTCAGCACACGAAAGGAAAAAGGCAGAACATAGGGTTATACCAACCATTACCCATACCTGAAAGACCATGGGATGCAGTGAGCATGGATTTCATATTGGGACTGCCAAGGAAACAAAGAGGATATGATTCAATCTTTGTGGTAGTTGACATATTTTCAAAAATGGCACATTTCATACCATGCCAGAAAACCAGTGACGCAACTCATATTGTGAACCTGTTTTTCAAAGAAGTTGTTAGACTTCACGGCTTGCCAAAGAGTATTGTGTTTGATCAAGATACCAAGTTCATTGGGCATTTCTGGAGGACCTTATGGAATAAGATTGGGACAAATTTGTCTTTTAGCTCAACATATCATCCTCAGATGGATGGATAGACAGAGGTCATGAACATGAGCTTGGGAGATTTGTTAAGAAGCTTAGTGACTGAACACCACAGTCAATGGGATCACATTCTACCACAGGCGGAATTTGCTTACAATGATTCACTCAATAGAAACATAGGGTAGAGTCCATTCTAGATTGTATATGGAATGCAGCCAAGGGGAGTTTCTGAATTGAAAGATTTAAAAAAAAATGAATTCAGGAGTGCTAGTGCAGAGGACTTTGCAGAAGGAATGAAGGAGCTTCACAACTGAGTCAAGGAGTGATTGCAGAGTTCAAGTGAAGAGTACAAGCGAAGAGCAGATCAACATAGGCGAGAACTTCAATTTGAAGTTGGTGATCTGATTCTTGCGCATCTGAGGAAGGAGAGGTTCCCAAGGGGAACATATAATAAGCTGAAGATGAAAGATATTGGGCCATGTAAGGTCATAAGGAAATTTTGGGCAAATGCATATGAGATTGAATTACCCGATGGGGTCAGAATCTCACCGATATTCAATGTTGTGGATTTGTACCCTTATAGAGCTGAAGAAGTAGGAACAAAGGAGGAATAGAAAGAGGTTCAATGGACAAAACAAATTCTTGTAGTTGTAGAGCCAGAAATGGAAAACATGATTGACAAGAGCATTAACAAAAAGACTAGGAGAAAAGAGTATTTTGAATACTTGGTCAAATGGAAGGGACATCCGGTTGAAGATGTTAGTTGGGAGGATGAAGCAACAATTCATAGGCATGGGTAGACTATGCAAGAGCTCATGAACAGGAGTTCATGAAAATTTTCAAGAAAGGGAGTATGATGCAGGAGCATCGTAAGTAGCCAACCAAGTGAGCAACGTAAAAGCGGGATACAACTGGACATGCAAATGGAAAAAAAGGGACACATTTTTATGAAAACGTTTTGAATTTTGAAATATGAAGCATTAATGTAATAATATAGGAGAAGCGTACTTTCATTTATGCCTTGGAGATATGAACAGATCCGAAAAAATTACTCCCATCTATCGGATGTAATAGGCATTTAAGATTTTTAATGTAAAGTAGGTAGATATGAATATTAGATTAGACAGTTTAGAAGCATAGGAGGGAAAAAAGATATAGACACCCTCACCCTTGTATCATTGTAATTTTTGGGATGATCATTCAGAATTCATAAGTTGTAGAGCTATAGCAGAGAGATGTAGAGAAGAACCCATGTACAGGATCACTTGAGTTAATATATGAAGCTTTGACTCAACTTTCATGGTGTTATGATGCTTACTGTTTACATTTGTTGAATGGTATGTTTACAGTTGATTTGTTTCTCTGTTATGCAACTTGTTTCAATGATCTGTTATGTATGATTTCATGTTGAATGTATGAAGTCTGAGAGAGGAGAAGAATGATTTTCAATTGTTTATCTTCCTGATAATTCCTACAAGGAGTGCAGTGAACGTCTGCAAGGTGTGTGTTGACGAGGGTTTGAGTTTTATCTTAGAAATCTCAGGAGATATACCATTGTCTCATACCAGCAGAAGTGCAGGAGAAGCACAGAGCCGTGCAAGGTGTGCACGGGCCAATTGAAGCCTTGGATTTTATAAATCCAGAAGGAAGGTTGGAGGACCACTATTGCAAAGAGTGGACAGGGTTGAAGACTCAAATAACCAGAGGTTATTTGGAGATTTTCCGCAAGGAGTGCGAGCAGAGATCCTTTTGGGAAGCTTGAGTTTGCAAGTGAAATCTCAGGAGGGACTTAACCTTTGAAGTTCTCAAAGGGAGACGGAGATCAAAGTCATCTCATAGAAGTCAAGTTCAGGAGGGAGAACACCAAGTCATTTGGACAGGAGTCCTTGAGGAGTACATCAGATGGTCAGAATTCTCCATGGAAAAATTGCAAGGTCGTGAGGAACATAGGATCCAGAGGAGCTGTAAGGTGGTTAGGAGTTGGACGAACCCAACACTCTGATATCAAGAATAAATGTGAACCGTTGATTGTGGTCTTTTTGAGTCATCAAGATCATTTCTGGGATTCAGGATTCACAAGTTTGGATTACAGGCCAAAATCCTTAGTCACTCAAATTCCTGAATGGAAAAAGGGATTATCAGGTGTGAAATTTTGGAATTTAGGTAATTCAGGGTTCGGCATACCGAAAATTCGGATGACAAGGAACCAGGACCCTTTGCATTGAAAATTCCAAAGTCGCGAAACGCAGCGTGCCTTGGGTATGGGATTTTGGCATTTTGGCTTTCTGGAGTTTGGGAAGTAGAGGAGGCTATGGTTTTGGAATTGAGAGTTTCAAACTCCTGGTTCGTGAAATCTCGAAGAGGGGAAGGAGAAGTTCCCAAAAAGTTGAGGGACAATTGCGTTGGGAACCAATCAGGTTTCGGGGTTTCAGGACTCAAGAGGTAGAGTTGCATGATCAACACAACTCCCAAAATTGCGAAGAGAGAAATGCCGAAAAGGTGTGTCCCAAGTCTCAGCCAGAAGATATGTGTGGCGGAAGTAAAAGGAGGGGTCAAGCTTCGATAAAAATCCCGAAAGACCATCGATCTCACATTCCACAAGACGTTGAGCCCATTTCGTCATTTCAGTATTTTGGAATTAGGGGAATCATTAGGTAAGAGGAACGACTGTTGGCTCTTCACTCAAAGTCCTGAAAGCCGAAACAAGTGGGTGACAGGTGGCATGTGTTCTTTGCGTGGAGGAGTCAATCTTCGTTGACGTTTCGGATTTTGGTGATTGTAAAAGATGTGACATAGCATCGAGAACCTCCAACTCGTGAAACTTGAAATCTTTCTGGGCTTAAACAAAAAGTTTTTTAATTAACCCTTCGTGTGATTTGGAAAATATCCTGAGTAGGTCTCGGCCCGAGGGTAGGGGCTCTGCATCATATTTTCTTTGTCCAAGAAAGTGTTATATGTGACCATTATGTCTCCAATGAATATCTATAATGTTTTCCCGATGTTCATGTCTTCTGCTAATACTATACTTGGTGGTGTTTTTCTGGCCCTGTTGCTAATGTTTAAACATAAGAAGTGATATGAAGGACAATTTCTATACATTTGTTTCTTCCATATCTCCAGAATTAGTGTCTTAATTTCAATGAATGGCATTGATCAAAGTTTAATAGGAATACCTCTTACTGTTTTCATCTTGCGTTATACTATATTCTTTGTCTCTACGTGCCAATATTTCCTGTGAACTGAGAACAATGGAATTATATATCTCAAACCTATTTATCATGGCATAGGAAAATAAGTATATGGAAATATCTATTTTCTAAATGCAATAGGAACATAATCCATGAATATTTACACATGTGCTTTTTCTTCTCCTAACAAAAACATTTGCAGATAAACTATGTAAAAGAATAACATGTACAGTGTTAGTGCTAGAATATTCTCTCTGACTGCAAGGAGGACATGCCTAGCACATCTTGATTAATATAATTGATCATTTAGGTTTATGTGTGAATGGGTGGATCAGCTAGATCAAATGGGGAAAGAGAAACAAAGAAAGTTGGGATTAAACAACCTGTAGATCAGTGATAAAAAACATTAGGCATGGAGTCTTTGTTACATTTCATGGATCAAAGGCATTTAAACTAGTTACCATACAAGTTCAATGTGTGCGGAAGATGGAAGAATTGAGAAGACAAATATGCAATACATAATCCTTCACAGGATGATTCATCTCAAATAATCATAAGTAGAACATTCAACAATCAGAAATACTTTCCAAAAGAGAATGATAGGTATTTGAATAAAACTTATAGACAATGACTTCGTTTGAATGTAAATGGTGCAAAATTTTTGCAATATTTTTTAGTATGCTAGTCAAAATTGCATGCGGTGCATCACAGATATTCAGTATTGCAATTTGTGATCCATGAACCATTTCCTTTGTTAGCAATGCCTCAACATATTGTTCTTCAAAATGCATATGTTCCAAAATTGGCATACAATTTTTCACTAGTATCATCACTCCATGTTCAATGCATTTTGATATGTAATTGAAGTTTTGAAATTGTTCATTTTCCATGGACATCGTCATATATGTTTCTTGCAAATACAAAATATCAGATTTCATTATGTCATAATCATTGACTATATCATCAACATTCGCCTTTAGGATGTACGTGTTTAGTGAGAAAATTGAAATGCATGATTATGATTGTATTGATTGAGAATCATAGTCTACAGTCCATTTTGCAATATTGTGAAGGCGTTGCATCTCAATGTCAATTTTTTTCTTCACTCTAACGTTTTCATGAGTGAGAACATTTAGAAAATACAATGACTTTGTGTTTTTTACATGGGACAAGGTTGTGTACACAAAACCATGTTTTTGTATTCCAATAGGGTCAAATGAAACACTATCAAGTGTCAAACCTTGTGACCTATGCACTGTAGGAGCACATGCAAGTTGGATTGGAATTTTTTTTTGGATATTTACCTAGCCTATGTTTTCTATCATCGATATTGGTTTTGGAATGTGCAATATAGGTGTCCAATTACGTGGAGTGTCTAAGTTGTAAAGGTAAGATAACTTATTTTCTTGTTGATGTCCAATAAGCGGATCACATAACTTAATCCATAGAACGTTAGTGCTATTTGTTTTTGTATATCATTTGACCACTCCATCCACACCATTGACCAAGAAATCTTGTGAATCATAATTGCAACCATATATTTTGACTAGCATGTCCATTTTAAGGACAAGTAGCGAAGGCAGAGAAACTGTATGTTGACGGCATGGCATATCGCCATGGTTATGTTCTTCCACATCAATTGCATTGATAATAATTTCATTTCCAGGCATGAGCTTGAGAATGTGCTTGCTATGCATTGCAACATGTTTGTTTCTATAAAATATATACGAAAATGTTGGCTATTTTGGTGCATGGCGTATGGAACGTGCATTGATATATAGCAAGTCATCATTTGTTTGCTTATTTGTTCACATTCTATTCAAAATTGCAATGAAATTTTCATCTTTTTGGCGCATTGTAGTTTGTAATTCATAGCATTTTATATTGTGTTCCCAAAAATCATATGTCAATGGTTTCATGTTTATTATAGGTTGCTAAGAAATTAGAGAATCTTGCACTGGTTGTACTTGGTAAAGATCACCACGGAACACCATGTTAATATTTCCAAAGTATTGATTTGGCATATGTTTTATGTTCCTAAGTCAATTTTCAATGGCATATAGGAATCAAATTCCAATCAATGAGAATTCATCTATGAAGATAAGTTGTAATTCATCGTAAAGGTTGGACAATCTATCTAACATTTATTTTGTAAGTGGAAGCAATTGGGACTTGTTAAAAGGCATTAGAAATGCATAATGGATTGTTGTCCCACTTGCATTGTATGCAACTTTACTTGTTTATGCAACTATTATCCCCTTTGGTTTCAAAGGATCACTTGTATTGCATCCATCATAGATTCATACAAGAATTTGGAATGATACAGATTTTATGAGTGGAAAAAAATGAACAAAGAGACACAACGAACAATAACATAGATATGATAAATTTGGCTTCTATTCAATAAAGAAATATGTTGAAACTATAAAATGCATACTGGAAAAATATTACTAGAATGATGGCGGCTTATCTTTGAGAAGAGATGTGACGACTATTCTCATTCACAAGAAGATGAGTACAATGAGGCTCTAAAATCATTTTTACAATAAACCTGAAATTCCAAAACCATAGACATCTAAAAACCTAACCCTAGGATATGAAGTGCCAAAAGTCACGTGGGCAACGTTGGGGTAAGTTGGTACATCAACTTCCCATGGTCGTAAATTTTGCATACGATCTTTGTTTTAGGTGCACGATAGCCCGTTGGAAATTTTTGTCTGAGAATTGCACATTATACCGTCAAAATATGCCTATATTTGCAGTTTGACTATGGGGAGCCCTAAAAATGTTGTTTTAGGGCCTCAAAACAGCCCCGAAAGTTCAAGACCCAAAAACTAGAAAAAAACTACCAAGATGAGCCAATTGGAAAGGTGGGTGGCCACCAATATCCACCTATATCAATATTCCCCCCTTAGGAAGAAATGGTCTCCATTGCATGGATGTCCCCCATCAAATGAGCAATTTTTTGTTGAATTTGGCCCCGGGTGAGCCACTTGCCTTGGTACGGGAGCTGCTCAGCTTTGACAACCCGATAAAGATGGATCCTCTACTAGTGAGTGCACTTGAACTATGTCCATGATATGATCAATGGATTCCTATTCCATGTAGTCATGGTTGAGCTCTATTTGTGTCAATTGTTCTATTATGTCTAAGGTGTTCAATAATGGTGGAAAATATGGCCAAAGGAGATCCACATTGAACACTGGGTGCAAGCCAAGGAAGGGGGGGAATTTTGAGCTCAAATCCATTGTCTGCCACAAACTTGGTGATGGTGTAAGGTCCAGAGTGGAGTGGATGAAGCTTATGATGGGCCTTGTAAGGAGTTCTTTCTGCAAGTGCAACCAAACTTTGTCTCCCACCTGAAACTTTAATGGCACTTTGTGTTGATCATGGCACTGCTTGTACTTGACATTAGGCTTCTGTAAAATATCATGAACCTATGTATGGATGTGTTGGAGCTTCTTAATGAACCGGGTGGATTTTTCAGCTTCAACTTGATCATGGGACAATTCTTCCTTGGTTGATGGAAGGGGTAGTGCAACATCCATGGGACCCAATGGTTGAAATCCAAACCCCACCTGAAAGGGGTTGTGGTCAGTTGAGCTTTGTAGGTATTTGTCATAGTTGTGCTGAACATAGGGAATAATCTCATCCCATGGGTGGGGATGCTTGGAGTTGTACATGCACAATATAAGCATGATCATCCAGTTGACGACCTCGATTTGGCCATCTGTCTAGGGGTGGAAGGTAGTGGACTTGGTGAGCTTCGTGTCAAACAATGACCATAGGCTCGACTAGAATGTGATGAGGAATAGGTTTTCCTGATCTGAGATAATGGTTTGTGGTATCCCAAAATGTACCCACACTCATTCAAAGAATATCTTGGTAGTAGCCTCCACTATGATGTTCTTCTTGTAGGCAGGAAAAATCATCATCTTGGAAAAGTGATCAACAACCACAAAACACATTCATTTTCCCTCTTGGTTGGTAGAAGGCCTAAAATATAGTCCATTGATATGGATTCCTAGGTCCTGTCAGGAGTAGGAATATGGGTGTACATGCCTTGTTTCTTAGTGGTCGATTTGGAAATAGTACAGGCAGTGCAGGACCTACTATACTTGTTGACATCCTATCAAATTTTTGGCTAGTAGAAATGTTATTGCAACACTTCCACTATATTTTATATTCCAAAGTGTCCTGCCACCCGACTATAGTGGGATTCCCAAATCATCTTCGCTCAATCGCTTGATGGAATGCAGAGATGGCCCAGATGACATAGTATCCCATCCTAAATATGAAAATTAGTGACACTTGTGTTTGCGCCCAACATCTGGTAGGTGGTGGCAATGTCAAGATATTTCTCATAGATTTGGGGCCATCAAGAGGTCTCATGGTTGCAAGAGTCTAGTACCATGGTGAGCGTCGTGATTAGAGGTTAGTTGAGGAAATCAACGACACAGTTGGTACTTCCTTTCTTATACTTTATGTTGAGGTGGAACAACTAAAAGTATGTGGACCACTTATGATGGCGGTCATTCTGTAATTTGCCTTATGTCTACATGAACTGCAAAGACTTATGATCAGTTTGGATGATTGTTTCCTTCTCGAAAATGTAATGCCTCCACTGGCGGCAGGCTTGCACAATGGAGTACATTTATTTTTTGTAAGTAGGGTACTTACAGATGACATTTTATAGTTTCTCACTATGATAGGCCATAGGGTAGCCGTGATGAGTGAGAACTGCACCCACAACATAGTTTGAAGCATCTATCTCGATCTCAAAGGGTTGTTACAGGTTGGGTAATGAAAGCACTGGGGTTGAGCACAAACACTTCTTCAAATCATCAAACACTTGATTTTGGGACATGCCCCACACAAAATTTTCCTTATCACTACCCTTGGTTACTTGGATGAGGGACCATGCAATATGTGAGAATCCCAACATGAACCTGCAATAGAAATTGACAACGCCTAAGAATATCTGAAGCTTAGTGAGATTGGTTGGGACTGGCCAGTCACATATGAATTGGATCTTGGTTGTATCCAGATGCACACCATGTTCATCAACAATGTATTCTAGGTACTAGACCTTGTCCATGTCGAAGGATCATTTTTCCAAATTGGCATATAGCTTATGCTATCGCAGAGTGTGCAGAACCTGCTGAATATGATGCAAGTGTTATGCCCAAGTCTTGTTGTAGATGAGCATGTCATCTAGATACACCACTACAAAATAATTGGTGAAAGGTCGCAAGATATCATACATCATCCTCATGAAAATTATTGGGGAATTTTTCAAACCAAACGACATGACCAATATTCAAAAATACATTTTTTTGACTTGACGATAGTATTCCATACATCTATCTGCTATATTCGGACCTAATGGTAGCCACAATTAAGATCAATATTACTAAAGTATTTCCCCCCCTTAATCTTATCAAGGAGATCTTTGATTTGGAGAATAAGGTACTGCTTCATGTCTATGATTTTATTTAGGGATTGGTAATCAATGCAGAGTCATCAAGTCATGTATTTATTCTAGACAAACATGATTGGCCTTCCACAAGGTGATGAGTTGGATTGGATGTGCCCATTTTGGAGTAGTTCTTGGATCAGATGCTTGATATCCTCATTTTATAATAGAGAGTGGTGATAGACTAGCCCATTGGGTAGCAGTGCACTGGGGGTCAGATCAATGGAATGTTTGACCTAACAGTGCAGAGGTACCCCAAGAAGTGAGGAGAAGATGTATTTGTATTCTTTCACAACCTTATCCACTTACTTCTACTGTGTGGAGAGGTCGGTTGCAGAGGCTATGGATGTGGATGGAATATTTTTCTCACTCTAAGGGAAAATCATGAAGAAGACAAACTTCTCGGTTTGAGAGATGACCTCCCTACATTGCTTGGCATAGATCAAAGAAATGGCACTAGGTGGGACTACCTCGAGTATCCTGTACAATTTCCTATCTAAAGTAATAATAACACTACAAGGCCTAGACTCGTATACAACATGAAATTTCCATAAATAAGGTTGGCCCAAAATAACATCACAAACTTCAAGGGGAGAAAAATCACATAATACCTCATCTTTGAAGGGCTTGATGTTGTAGGACATCCAAGGGTTGTTTGAAAAGTATGAGATACAATTACGCAGTGTGTCAATAGGAAAAAAAAATCTTCAACAACAACTTTTTGTTTTAAAAAATGATATACATGACATCCTGTAGAGATAACAAGAGGAAATACCTTGTCATGGAAAACTAACCTTTTAGGAACAAAGTGATCCGGATTATTTTCGGCACGAAATGAGAGCGGAGATATAATAAAGAAATGCACAAAGATATCAAAGATATTCAATAATGTAGAAGAAATGTATCAGAGATGCAAGCATAAATACAGATATACAGTAATACACGATTTCTATTAATGAAAGAAATGTATAGAGACTGTAAAAATACAGAGTGAAAGACTCGCTAGAATGGTGGCAGCTTATCTCTGAGAAGAGATGTGACGGCTACTCGCATTCACAAGAAGATGTTTACAATGAGAATCTAAAGGCCTTTTTACCATAAATAGGAATGCCAAAACCCCTAGACATCCAAAAACCTAACCCTAGGAGATGAAGCGCCAAAAGTCATGTGGGCCCCGTTTGGGTAAGTTAGTACATCAACTTCTCAAGGTCGTAACTTTTGCATACGATCTCCGTTTTAGGCATATAATAGCTCGTTGGAAAGGTATCGTCAAAGAGATTCATTTTGGGGGTTAAATTATGCCTTCATATATCATTTAGAACCTTTATCTAGAAAAACCTTCATTTGGGCTCTCAAAATGGCCTTAGAAGTTAAAACCTGCTAAAAATAGTAAATTGCCAAAATTGCCAGAAAACTATTTTGAGCTAGTTGGAAAAGGTGGGTGGCCACCGATATCCACCTAGATCACAAAGGGGGAAAATAGTCA
>ML825189.1:103667-119355 GCA_009831015.1 Picea engelmannii | reverse complement strand
GATTTAATCTGAGTTGTTGATCAAAGGGAGATCATGGACCATTGATCTGACTCCATTTTAGAGTTTCGAATACTGGGAGTTGGAGGAGTCAAGAGTCGAGACTCTTCATCACAGGAGTTCTGAAGTTGCGAAATGAGAAACGTCGAAATATCGGACCGTTGATCTGACTCCATTTCGGAGTTTCAGATACCGGGAGTTGGAAGTGTCGAAACACTTCATCACATAAATGTTGAAACGATGAAATACCAGACCGCTGATTTGACTCCATTTCAGAGTTTCAGATACCAGGAGTTGGAGTGTTGAAAACTTCATCACAGGAATGCCAAAATTCCGAAATGTTGAAATGTGAAAAACACCTTTTGGTGTAGGTTTCGGATACCGGGAGTTGGAGTGTCGAAACACTTCACCACAGGAATGCCAAAATACATTTTCAAATAAGGCTATGGTCACAGCTAGTGGTCACATCTGCAGAAGATGGAGGAAGGAGCTAGTGCAACCAAGCTCCATTTCGGTGATCGCGACTTGGAGTGTCGAGACCCTTCATCATAGGAATTTTGAAATGCAAAATTGTGAAAGATATTTATGGATAAGCGCTTGGTCACCATTGATGGTCACATCGTCGAAGAGATGTAGAGAAGAGCTTGAAGAGACAAGATTCGTTTCATAGTTTGGGACATGGATATTCAAGACGACTCTTCACATAATCCCTGAAATGCGAAATATGAAATGCGTGTTCAGAATTGGCCCCTGGTCATAACCTATGGTCACATCGATGAAGGCTCAAGGGAGGAGCTAGAAGGAAGCTAATATCGATTTCACAGATCACAACTTGGAGAGTTGAGATGCCTCACAACAGGAATTTGCAACATGTGAAATTGCGACATGGAGTTTCAGAGATCGCGACTTGGAGAGTCGAGATGCCTCGCAACAGGAATTCGCAACATGCGAAATCGTGAAATGCTGAAATGTGAAATGTGAAAGGCATTTTATTTAGGCTTGTGGTCATAGCTAGTGGGCATATGGAGTAAGTGCGAGACCCATCATTTATAATCCAACGGTGCAGGTTAATCAAGAATATGATCGAAGGGTTATATTTTCTCTTCATGATTAACTGATTAGTTACGATTCAGTTAGAAGAACTGAATCATGAATCTTGGATGGTTGGTGATTCAATTGCTGATGCATTTTCTTGGAGGTTCACAGTGTAACTGCGAAAAAGCACTGATGATTTCTACGAGAGGACTCGAAGAGACTTCAGGGTGATCGCCAGAGAAGATGAAGAGTCTCAAGGCATATTTTGGTGGCATGATCACTGTTCATAGAGGCTATTGATAGATGTAATATCATTGGAGATTGGAACTGCAATAGAGGGAATGAGCTCGACTGTGACAGAGAAGATGAAGAGTCTCGACTGCTGGAGAGGTTGAGGAATCTTGGCATAACACCCAGTGATGATGAACGCATGGGCATAACTGCCAGAGAAGCTGAAGAGTTGCAATGATGATTAGGAAAAGCACTCGACATGGGGAAAGCATGCAGAAGCATTGTGAATAGAGGATGAAGAATATGCACATAGAGTATAAAAATGCAGAACATAGAAGAGATGAGCTACTGTTGAGAGTGATTCAGGCATGTAGAAGGAGGAAGTGTCTAGCAGCTGAAATACATAGAAGAGGAATGGTGCATTGAATGGAGATGGCGCACAGAGCATAAAAGGTAGAAAACAGAAAGCGCAAGGCATGTGTGCAGGAAGACAGTGAGGCAAACAAAGCAGGGCAGTGTATCAGAACAGTGATGAGACTAGTAATCCATTGATGAACATTATATCACTGTAATAAGTTTTAGTAGAAAAGATTTATATTTTGGGGTGGTAGGGAGGTTCTAGGGAGGACTGTTGTCCTTAGAGGTTCAAGTGGGTTCTTAAACACAGGGAGTTGTAGCTTCCATCTGGTTGCAGCCAGAGAAACCAGGGTGGCATGGTGGTGCAAGGGAGAACTATTGTTCTCTATTTTACAGGTTGGTGCCTGTGTGACTGGAAGTTGGTGCTTCCATCCAGTTGGTGTTGGAACACTTAGGGAGTTGTTTATTCTTTCTAGTGGGTGCTATAGAAACCGGGTAGTTGGTGCTTCTTTCTATTGGGTGCTAGAGAAACTAGGGAGTTGGTGCTTCCTTCTAGTGGGTGCTAGAGAAACCAGGGAGTTGGTGCTTCCTTCTAGTGGGTGCTAGAGAAACTAGGGAGTTGGTGCTTCCTTCTAGTAGGCACTACAGAAAACAGAGAGTTGGTGCTCTCAGCAAGTTGCAGCTTGCAAAACAAAGGTTGTAGCCTCACAATGAGTTGGAGCTCATATGTATGATAATGTACAGAATGTAAGGATTACTTATCATACCAAGAAGAAGAGGTTTTTACCCTTTATGAGTTTCCTCAGGAAATATCTGTCTCTGTATATTTCATATTTGTGACTGATGTCAAATGTTCTATTGCTTACCTCCCTGCATTATTGTTATTGTCATCAAGTGCTTTGCAAAGAGTTTAAAATAAGCATAATTGTTTAAGCACGGTAACAACTGATTTACCCCCCCCCACCCTCTCAACTGTCCAACAAATGTGTCGGGTGATCTTGACGACACATGGAATGTACCAATATATATTCTAGATAGGGTTGTACAATGTGCTTAATGTCATGAAAAGAATAAGACATAGTAGGCTGAAAAGTCGCACAACCATTCTTTAGACCAAAAGGTAATTTCCGGTATGTGAAGGTTCCCCAAGGGCAAATAAAAGCAGTCTTGTGTTGATCCACTGCTAAAATATTGATTTGATTATAGCCGGAGAAACCATCCATCAAGGAGAATATTTCACTCGTGGCATAGTCGTCAATGATCTGGTCAACGAAATGGGTTGGATAATTGTCTTTAGGACAAGCTTTATTTATATCCCTATAATCTACACAAACAAAAATCGTGCCTTGTTTCTTATTTACCAGAACATGTTTGGATACCCAATCGGTCAAAGCCATAGGATAGACAAAGTTATCCTTAAGAAGTTTTTCAACTTCAAGATTAATAATAGCAACTTTACATGGATGTACTGGGCAAAGTCTCTGCCAAACAGGTTTAGCATCCGGATAGGTTAGAATCTCATGCACAACAATATTAGGATCAATACCTAGCATTTCTTTACAACTCCAGGCAAAAACATCACACAATTATTGAAAAAGGGATTTATAAGTGTGGACCTCATCAATAGAACATGAGGCACCGATATGAACATATTACATGACTCTGGGTTTAATCGATATGTCAAGAGGAATGATAGGTGAAATATTACTCAAGTTCCCTTCATAGAAAACATCGTGTTGAATCAGGAACAAAATAAATAACAACAATGGTCGACAGAGTCGAAATCCATTGGTATCTCTCTATGGTATCATGTTCTAAGAAGAGAATAGAACGATGATGCCCATTGTCCTATGGAGTATCTTCCATAGGCATGACCGAAATGATCATCTCATCAGTAGGAAAGATCACGTGAAATAGATCAGGAGATGTATCATGGAGAGAAGGAGAAGAGGGAGTTGTCGATTGAATATCTTGATAAGTTGATTCCACCGGACTTAAAGTCATGTGGTCTTCGTAATGAAGATAATCACCCAAGTTAGGTACTATCCATGGGTCATATGACTCGGGGGTTTCATGAACAACATTTGATATCATATTAATCAAAGCGACAAAAGGAGGAGGAATATCGGGTGGTTGAATAGGAAATGTACCCATCACGGTTGAATCTTTTAAAAGACCCACATCAACATTCTCATAACCAGGAGGTGTTTTTGAGATAAAAGGAACGTTGCTAGTACGTGAATCAGAATTAAAGAAATCCATTTCGTCAACAATAATGAGCTTTCCTTGGTGCGGGAAACACAACACATGGAAAATGGTGGACACAACTGCACACATGGAATCAATTCAGCTACGACCAAGTAGAAGGTTGTAATCAAGAGGTGCATCAAAGACCTCAACCTTGACATTAACCAATTTACCTTCTAATGTAATAGACAATGAAGGAAGAACACTATAAGGTTTAAAACCTATACCATTGAAGGTCTTAAGAGTATTATGTGAATCGGTAAGGGTAGGAGAGCCAATATCTTTCCAACAAGTAATAGACATAACGCAAGTCGAGGCTCCTTCATCAATAACGGTTCGATAGATATTCTTGTTTTCCACAACAACTTGGATATGAAACTCTAATTGAGGAGGAAGCCTTGGAATATGATCTTCCAAGTCAAATATCATTAAATTAGTGTTGGTAGGATCAATTCCACCAATATCCTTTAACAGTGTCTTCCGTTGAGTCAAACAACTTTGAAGGACTTCAAGAGTCAACATTGCAAAGGGTGCTTGCGCAAGCTCTTCTACAATACTGTAGTTTTGGGTAGCAGGTACGTGAGGATTGAATGAATACTTTCAAACAATGCCCTTGGGAGGAGGACGAAGAACTATATCTAGGCCCAGTTTTTTGAGATGAAGAGGATCATTCAGAGGCGAAGTTGGAGGAGGAGGTTGAACCAATGGAGGTGGTATATTATCAACTTTCTCTTTCGATTGAGAATAATATTTGGCTCGAGTTGCGATTGCAACTTCGTTCTTTTTGGAGTCACCATTACACATAAGGACATAATATGTGGTAGAAGGAGAAGGTTGGTCATGAATGACCAATTGGGACTTTTGTTCAGAAGGAAACATTTGTGACTAGACGACAGGTGTAGAAGGCTTCCCGGTCCCTTGCAGGAACTTAGTAACCTCAACACATCGAGGACAATCTTTCTTATAATGGTCGTCACCACAAATAAGGAAAGGGTAAAGAGGTTTATGCTTATCTTTATCATCATATGGTTGATTATTATTTTTAGCCTCCTTATTCTTACCCTTCCCTTTCCTTTTATTTTGATTTTTACCGGTAGGTGTAGATTGAACCGAATTAACTTTAGAAGTTTTACCAAAAGAAGGAGTAGGAGTAGGAGTATTTTGTACATTAGAAGTGGTAGAAATGGGATTCGTATGACTGGTGTCTGTGGACTGAGTCTCAACATGAAAGGTGCCAATCACACCATCAACAACATGAGAAATTGTTGGAGGTGTTGGGGTAGGATTCATAGAAGGACGAGGAGAGTCAAGGATCAAGTTGTAAAGTTTACTCGTTTGTGAATAAACGATATCTAGATATTGAGAATGAATACTCACCTTCTCTTCAGTGAAGACACCACCCATGACCACATCATGGGCTATGGGCCCAATGAATGATTTGGTAAACCACTCAGCCAACAATTGATCAGGAAGGGGAACTTTGATTAAGCATCTTCTCCTTCTCCACTCATGGATATGATTAGAAATATGAGTGGAACATGATTGTTTAAAAGAACTCAAAATCTTGGTTCCTGTCTTGTATTGAATTGACAACTGATAATGCGTTAAGAAGGCCATGGCTAGGGTATTGAAGTAATTAAAGAATCCTTGTGGCAACTCAATATACCATTTGGATGCCGAACCCATGAGAGTTTGTTGGAAAAGTCGTAATCGTGTAGAGTCATCCATCAACGAGTTGGACGAACACCAAAGATGGAAATTCATGACATGATTATTAGGGTCTTCTCCCGATCGACCGTCAAAATTAGGAATGTCAGATGGTAATTTGGCTAGTATGACAGACCAATAAGGAGAATGAAAAATAGGATCATTCAAAATCCTAGACAAATCCAGTAAATCCAAAGTGGCAAGAAAAGACAATTGTTTGTTCACTTGAGGAAATTGGTAGTTTTGAGGAGGAAGTCTCGTAGGTATACCTGTAGGATCATAAGAATTCTATAGATAGTTTGATAGTCTTGACAGATTCATTTGTGGAGGGTTTTGATTAATATTAGGTATGTTTCCTTGGAAAGGAACATTGGAATGAAAATTTTGACCCCAATTAGGATACATAGAACCTGGATATGGTTGACTAATATTAGGGGGTACAAAATAATTAACTTGAGGATGTTTTCCCCCATATGGTTGTTGATTCCCTTGGAAAGGAAGATTCCAAGGTTGAGATTGTAACACATGTATATTTTGTCCATAAACTGGGTTATGGCCTCCAACTTGAGGTTGCCCCCCATATTGAGGTTTCCCCCCAACTTTAGGTTGGCCTCCAATAGGAATCTGAAAACTAGAAGTGATAGAATGACTGGTGCCTCCAACTAGATTGGAGCCACTAGGGCCAAGACAATTAGATCCTCCAAAAAAAGGTGGAGGAGAAATGTAAGGCCCCCCGGAGAGAACCTGGGTAGGTGTAGGGACAAAATGACTAGCAACATTATACCCACGGGGAACAAAAATTCTAGACCCTCCGGATGGATTCTGGAAAGGAATAGCAATGGAAGTATTCAAAGCGTTATACCCAGGGGGAAGTGACATATTTGGTCTAAGAGGGAGTGGTTTTACAATAGGATCTCGAGTGACAACCACATTTCCGGTAGAAATGGTTGTATCTTGTGAGACCATAGTAGAGTGGGCCATCTGAAGAGGAAGAATTGAGTGAGAACCAACCAACAATTGGTCTGAAACTGTGGCAATGTTAGTGGTTGTTCCAGTAAAATGATATAAAGGTACTGTATAGGTAACAGACGTCTTAGGAACTTATGATGCGATAGTTTGATTATGACTTGTTCCTTGAGTGTCACAAATATCCTGTCTCGAAGAAGTTCCCCAAACAAAACTGATAGGGATAGAGCTAAGATTGAAAATTTCAGCAGTGTGAGTTAGGGTTCTAAATGATTCACTTTTAAAAAGTGGATCATCTACTCCATATTCTGTGTTAGGTCCAGTAGGTACTTCAATATTCTTGACAACAACAATTTCTCCCCATGAATTAATCCAGAGAAAATGTGCATCATGTCTAATACTCAATAATGGGTTTGGGGGAATTCTAAATTCCTCTAAATAATCCAAAACAATTCTGAATGCCTCTAAATAATGCGAACTTCCAACATATGAGGCTACTTCATTATTGACTTCTCCCTCAGGAAAGCCTTCTGGTGAGTTAGGAAGCAAAGGGAGGTAACCTTCCGGATCTTCCGGAGGTAGCCCCTGCATCCTATGGGAATGACGAAGGACAATGTTGGTCGAATCAAATAAAGAACAGAACAAATCTATGGCCAAATAGAGAAACAAACAACACACACTAATAAAATCTAGAAATCAAACCAAGAAAACAAACATTCTTATCTTGAAGTCACTAGTTGGTGATGAAATCCAACATTGTGAAATCAATACAATAAGGGGTTTGGATAAATCGGGTGGAAAAGTTACGTCTACTTAACGGACTTACACCTTGGTGCAAGCTCCCACACATAATACTGGGTATACACTCTAAGGAGACCGAGTGAGTTTGGCCAAAGTTTATTCTAGGTACCATGAAGACTTGCCCCTCCACAGTCACCTCATGTAAAAAACATAAAGAGATAGGCTACTAAGGTTACCAATTATGACAATGATGCCTGGGGAAACAATCGAAAGTCCAATCCATGTGCAAAGCCAGGGTATCTAGCCCGAAATCAACTCGAGAAGCTCCCACATAGAATCATGGGTATACCCTCAAGTGACCCCAATAATATAGGCAATCTCTACACTAAGATCAACAAAGCAGGGTGAGTAATTCTTCTAGTCCTAATGCAACCTCATGATTGACCTTGTGTTAGAAAGGCTTCCGAGGAAAAAATTTAGCAAGTGGATTTGAACTCTCGCTATCACTAGACAATATTGTGTGTTTTGATGCTTTGGAGAGTGTACCTTAAAGCCTATTCCAAAGCACTATCCTAGCTAATGTTGGTGAAGATAATTTCTAGAAAATAAAAGTTGCTAATAAATTTTAAAATTACGTTGTATTTTAAAGGTTGTTGTTTACTCAAAAGGGAGACGGGAATGAAACTGATGATGTATGTGACCTTGACCCAATAAAATGAAAGAATATATTAATATGAAATCTTTTAATTCGATGAACTCTAATTACAATAGGGAGAAGGTATCTCTTTTTGAAATACAAAAGCTACGAAATACAATTTCTCAATTCTTGAATGAACTAAATCCCAAACAATCATGAACTACAAAATTTTCCAACTTCTCTCTTAACAATTATTTTGAGTGCAGTAATTTTCTTATGAAAGATTATTAAACAGAATAAATGACTTCAGTTCTTCCTTTCCCAAATCCACTCATAGATGTAATGAAGAAAATAAAGCATAATACAAGAAAATTAACACACTCTCAACACAATTCCCAAGTCAAACTCTTAGTGTAGACAAAAATGAAAATGATTGGAAAGCCTTTTGTCAAATGCAATAAATAAAAAATGTCTCTCAATCAAAAGAAAATATGAAAAGAAAAATCAATCCAAAACCTCAAATAATTCAAAGACCCTTGGTCACACAAGTACTCAGATCAAGATCCGAAGATTATATCCTTGCAACATGAATCAAAAGAAAAAAATGCAAAATTTACAAAGAAAGACTTTCAATCCATGAAAACAAGTCAAATGAAAGATTTAAACTCATAAATCAATCAATCACTAGTATTAGAAGTTCATCTAAGAAAATTGAGGCAAAACCGGGTGAAAAAGAAAAATTGTCTCACTCCAACAATTCCTACAGGAATTGTCGCAGGCTGACAGTGGGGCACCGTGCGATGAGCTAAGGTCATTGTAGGCTACCAATAGAGAACAATGCAACATCATCGCACTGATTTTCATAAGTAGGATGCGACGTCAGAGGGTTTTCACAGGATGTCTATATAGTACAGTGCGACGATCTCTGTAACTAAGGAAAAAATGGAAAAAAGATAAAAAATCTAAATGAAGTTTTAGACCCAGGGAGTCCAGATGGATCACCCATAGACTCAGAGAATGAATTTGACCAAAAGAAGGTGGGATAAAAGAAAATAAGAAGAAAAAAACCAAAATAAATTTGTATCCCCGGTATGGTCGCCAATTTTGTTATCGAAATACTTGGTAAATGTGGGCATAAACAAATCTCCCTAGATCCCACTGGAAACTAGAACAAAACATAACAGAATGCACACTTCACCTTAAACTTCATCATCATGTGAACTAGTTTAATGAGTTACAAGTAGCGTACCTTTTAAACGATGTGTGTCCTCACTAGTGTCATCTTTTTAGATCCTTCTTTGTGTTTGTAAAATGGTAAACATGTCTAAGAATCACAAACCAACAATGAAGGAAAAAAAATATACATACATTTTAATGATTTCTATGTATATGATCAAGGAATTATACAATATAAGATGAGATGCTTATATAGGGAAGAAATGCATTACTGTATTAAATGAAATAGAAAGTGGAGAATACAACCCATGCCTTAATGTTGCAAGGTCCCATTTCGATGGCTCTTTTCTCCAACACACACACTTTGCTCCAATGCCTTGAAAGAAGAAGATCCATACTTTGACTTGATGAACTAAAGTGAAGATCTCAAGCATAATATGAAGTAGAAATCTCCATACAATTATTATCCTATTCAACCTTAGTCTTTTCCATGAGACATCCCTCTTTATATAGTGTGAAAGAGAGATGGATGGGGAGATTAGGATGATCCCACCAAATTAGAGAAGCGAGTAAGATCCAAACCGATTGGAGGCCACCTCATCTTCTAGAAAATTCATGAAATTTGACTTTTCCCAAGCTTTAAGCATCGTCGCACCCTACATACTTATCAGCCTGTAAAGACGTTGCAGTCCAAGTATAGTGCAACATGTGATGATCAAGCATCGTTGCACCCTATGAATAGAGCAAGGTATGATGACCTTCCTTCATATGGTTTTTGGCAGAGGGAATCAAATCACTTTTCTCATGTAGAAAGTCTCTTTTAATATTTTTAGGAAATATGAACACATGTTGTTAGGTGATCACTGAGGTGACAAAAATAATGTGTAACAAGAAATTTATCTGATTCATCTAGTTCGTATTTCTCTCCCTTACCTATCATCCACAAGATGGCATCTAGTGTTGGCTTCGGTGGCATTGGAAGTGCTTCCTCCTCTCAGTCTTCAGCTTCGTCAGTGATTGGTAGTTTATATAGCCACCATACCCCTGTCCAATCTACCACCAATCCCACCAAAGTCATAAAAAAGTATTGTCTTTTTCAATTTGAAGAAGATGCCACAACCACACCATGACATGTTTCCTCTCCTCTTAACCTAGCACCTACTACTCATCCACTTCCTAATTTCAAAGAGCATCTTCCTAGGTTTTTGAGAAATAACATTGTCACTAGAAATGAAAACCTGGTGGAATTTTCTAATGCTTGTCACAACATAGGAGTCAATGAAAATGATACTTGCATGTGCTTATTTGTTAATTACTTGGAAGGAAAGGTTGTGGATGATTTCTTTGACCTTCCTCCTAAGATTCTGTCTACTTGGGAGGAGTTATTTTATTGGTTCAAATCCACTTATGGGCAATCTAAAATCCCAACTGAGCAGTTATGGGAGTACAATAACATCTCCTATAAGGATGGTGAGACCATCAAGTCCTTTAACTTGCATTTCACTAAGTTATACAATTAGATCCCTGAACTCATTCGACCTCAAAACCAAGCCGCTTTCATGCATTACTATAATGCATTACCTTCCCCATATCGTCATAGGCTTGAGGAAAAACCCATTGATAACCTTGGTTCCTATCTGCATAAATGTTTAGAGTATGAAGAACAACTTGAAAGAATAGGTCTTCCTTAGGGAGAATCAACTAAAAATATTGACATGTCTGCCCTCTTAAATCTAGTACAAGACATGAAAAATTGTATGATAGCGTATGAGTGTATGATAGCCAGAGATAAGATATTTGGTAAAATACCAAAAACTGCCATCATTGTCCTACATTTTGCAGAGCTAGAAGATGTCATGATCATCAATACTAGAAACAAATCCTACACTCACAAAGGAAAATACGATCCTCCTCGCAACTCTTATAGCCTGAGCTCATCCTCACCAGTTGCTACTGTTCAAGTTCCTAAAGTTCCTGACAGTCAAAGAATTACCGCCCCTATCCCCTCTTCCAAATACAATATTATGAATCAGTTGTCCAACATCAAAGAATATGCCACCCTTATAGACATGCTTTCCATCCTTGAACAACAGAGGCATCTAAAATAATTCATGGAAGGAAAAGATTTTGTTGTAGCCAACCTCTCTGAAGAGATAAATGAAGAGGATTCATCTATAAATAAAGTAGGTACACATAACTTTAGATTCCCTGAAAAAAAATCCCCCTTTTTATATTTCTGTAAGATTATGGATAAGATCACCCATTGTTGCCTCATTGATGGTGGTTCGGGCCCAAGCGTGATGTCAAAGATTATTATGGAAGAGATAGGCTTGTCTTGTACAAATGAAAATTCCTGGAGCATGCTCTCTTATAATAGTCTACAACAAATGACCATAGGAGAGATTAAAGATGTGAGCTTAGTTTTTTGCGCACACCTTGAAATAAAGACAACCCTTAGTATTCGGGTAATTGATATGCCAGTAAGAAATTACTCAAACAACTTGGGAAGGGATTGAAAAGCCTTTATGGGTGGATACCTCTCACTCGATGGGACACACTTATGCATTCATAATAATGGTAAAAATATTATAGTCCTTAGAGAGGGAAGGATTTCACCTTACATAGAGAGTGTTCCACAACCAAATGTGAACTATATCGAAGAGGAAGGGGTGTATTCCATATTTTCTAAGGAGGATAATATTCCCTTGGAACAAATTGATCTGGATGATGGTATGTGGCACATGCACTTCTATGGTTCATGCTCTATTGAAGGTAACGAAGTTGACATAATCTTGTACTCTCATGTGGGGAAAATTCATAACGTTTCTTACAAGTTGGAGTTTGCTTGCACAAACAATGTCACTGAATTCAAAGATTTATTATTAGCCATTAAAAATGCCTATAATCTTGGTTGTGGTCACCTATCATTTTTTTAAGATTCTGAGCTTGTTGTGAACCTTGTACGTAAGATTTACTCTCATAGAAACAAGTTTATGAAACCTTACACTCAAACTGTTTGGGAACTTATCTCGAACCTATTATCTTTTGACATCACTCATGTTAAGAGGGAATTGAACTCAATGGTTGATCGGTTAGCTATTTTTGTAGCCTCTCCTAATCAACAACGTATTCCACATAGACTTGATTGTACTTTTCAATCTCCATATCATCCACATATCTCTGACAATATAGAATCTTGGCAGGTCTTCCCTAGCGATGAGAGAATTTGTGCTTCCATTCAAAATGGACCTTATAAGCCAAAGGAAATTATATCCATAGAAGATAACAAGATTCCTAAGGGCTTGACTCCTCTAGAGAGTTCGTTTTCATCGATTGATGTAGGCAATAAAGAGAAAAATAAAGAAGAGGAGTCAAAAAGTAAGGTGGGTGAAACCATCTCCTTGAACATTGGGACACCTGAGTCTCCAAAGAATGTTAAAATATATGCTCAGTGTTCTGATGAAGAGAAAATGAAGTTTGACAAGCTACTTGGTGAATTTCAAGATGTTTTTTCTTTGTCTTACGAGGATCTTCATGGTTTTGATATTGTTCTTATAAAACATGCCATTCCCATCAAGGAAGGCATAAAACCAGTTAGGAAAAAATAAAGACCTATCAATAATGCACTGGAAGCAACTATTCGAAAAGGATTGAAAAAAATATTGAAGGTTGGTATCGTCTTTCTAGTCAAGTATTTTGAATGGGTTTCAAATTTGGTTCCTGTCTGGAAATCCACTGAGCATATCATATTTTGCTTTGATTTTCGCATAGTTAAGCGGGCTATTAAGAAAGGTTATTTTCCTCTCCCTAACATAGAAATTATTTTGCGGCAAGTTGCAGGGTCTCAGATGATGCCCTTACTTGATGTTTTTTTTGGTTACAATCAAATCAAGGTAAAAGGGGAAGATAAATTCAAAACCACCTTTATTACTATTTGGGGTACCTTGACTTATGAACGTATGCCTTCTGGCTTATTTGATGCAAGTACCACTTTTAAAATACCTATGAAAATAAATCTTGATGATTTGATCGATGAATTTATTCATATCTATCTTGATGATCTAATTGTGTACGTTAAAGGGTTGTCAATTGTCTCAAAGTTTCAAAAGTTATGGTTGGGTCCTTTTAAGATTGCTTTTGTTTTGGGTACTAATTCTTACATTCTAAAGGATTTACAGGAGGATCAATTCTACCACAGTGATACTCAAGAAAGGTATTGTTAGTCAATAACAATAAAGCTTACATAGTTGTTACGATGTTCCCCCTGGAAGCATAATTGAATTTGTTATCTTCTTTCACTGCTGTCTTATAAAGAAATTGGTTATCTCCCACTTGTTCTTTCCATTTCTTCATTCATTTGAGAATTTAAAAGAGAAAGTCCATAAAATTTTCTCCTTGAAGTAAAGAGCAAGTTCTAGTTGAATGATTATGCATACAGGGAAAAACCCCCTCATACTTAACATTTTTCATGAGTTATTCTTGAATTCCCGATCATTTTTCCATTAAATCCGCTCACTTCCCTTGTTGCATAATCATTCTAGCTATATCTTCTTGATTTGTTGTTCTGGGTCTGTGAAACCATGTGTACTAATTTATTAATCTGTTGGAAACAGATTTCTCTGTGGAGTTGCCAGTTTATTGATGATCAAAATTGCAACGAGGATTTCACCCATAAAGTATTGCTAAAGCCTATTATTTAAACTAAGATAATGATATATAATACTAGTAGGTGGGACCCCCTTGTAGATTTGATTATTAGATAAGGTTCTTATTTGATATTTATGTTGTTGTTTGACACTACTTACAGGGTTCTACATGATTGATGATGAAATGTTTGTTTTATTTGTGACTTAATGGCAAATGGATAATGGATTTAATGTGTTGGTTATGTTGCTCTAAACTCTAAATTCCATGTATGAATGGCTTATATTCACTATTATTACATTGTTATTGGTGCCATGAGTTATTACATGTTACAAATTCACAAGACACATGTTTGTTATAATAAGAGACAAGAGCAATATGGAAAAAAAATCCAAGAAGAAGGAACTAAACTATGCTATGCTATACTTTATACATTTGAAATTAAAGGAATTGATGTTAGTCCTAACTAGAAATGTTAGTGGCTATATGATTTTATTGAGTTATATGAGGTGCATGTGATATATGTTATAGTATGGTTTTTGACAATGGTTAATATGGATCGGGTGGTGCAATTGGAAAGCAATGTATGCAAGTTTTGATGCATGGATTAATGGTTTGGTTGGCTATCATGTACTACGTAATTGCATGAGTGGAGGATGGAAGTGACGTGCAGTAAACAAACGTCACTCCATACTTCTCCCACTGGTCTTCACCCAAGATTGATTATTTTTCATTTGATTTGTGTTGTGGTTAAGCTACGAGATTTAGGCATGGAAGGAAATGCTCGACCAAGCTCACATTTTTAAGGCCATTTGGTTACAGGTATGTTTTTTCACCCATCCATGAACTCGCTCTATTTATAAATTGAACGTTGGCTTGATGATGTATTGGTATGTCTTTTCTTGAGGATGAAAATTGTGTAAACTCATGGTGTTTATTTTGGAATTGTTTTTTGTGTTATTCATTGCAATGGAAAAATTGATGGTCAAAGTCGCGATTTCATTGGTTGTTCTGTGTGGTGGAAGATGTGATGGATCTTTGTTGTCTTTATAGGTTTTTATTTGAGGGTTTCATTCTGTTTGGCCTTGCTGGTCATCTCCTCATAGTCATGGTAACCACACTCGATTGTATTTGGTGTTATGGGGTTGTTGTGTATGATTTGAACCACCTTTTGGTCACTGCATATCATTTTTCCACCTGGTCGTGAGCTCATTTTATGTTATTGATATCCACAGAGTTGGTTATGGGTGGCTATTATGCCAAGAAGCTTGCTTTGTGGTTGGTTGGTATTACCTGGGCTTTGCATTTCTATCAACATTATTTAGGTTTTGGGGAAAACCACAAGGGTTATGTGTAACACCCTATTTCCCCCAGCTTGTAAAAATAACTGGATTGGCCAAGAACTATGGCAAACTCATAAATGTGAATATGTGATGTAAATGGATCATGAGGAAAAGGTCAATGAATGTGAATAACATTATGAATTTTTATTGCAAGACTGCTGAGAGGGGATGTGCAGAAAAAGAGACCACGATGATGGTGGAAGGTACCTGGAAAGGTGGCATTAACTTCCACCGAGAATTAATACCTTATTTGGACTCTACTGGCCTGGAGAACCAAAAGAGGCTCGCTGGCCCTGAATTAAATGCCTCGCAGACTGGTAGGTAGATGGCTCCTCAGGAATTAATGAGGGATGGGGAGGTGAACCACCCATTCGTAGAGCCATCATGACTGGCAAGTGTGAGGGAAATCGTGCCACACACAACTTCTCAAGAGGATAAGGCATGGGGTATAAGCGATTGGGGGGGGATGTGAGGGGAGAAATCTGGCGATATGCAGAGTGAGTGATAGCAGAGAGGAAGGATTGCAACCTTCGCTCCTGGTCACTGGAAAACAGAGACGCAGTCTCACAGCATCGTGGTCTCAGCTCGGGGGTGGCTACTGGTAAAT
>ML825189.1:91782-101944 GCA_009831015.1 Picea engelmannii | reverse complement strand
CTCTGCCACTTGTATTCCACTTAACCATGCGATGGGGCCTATTCTCATTGGCTGTTCCCTAGCCCTGTTGGGATTCATCCTTAGTGGTTGTTCGCTAGCCCTGTCGAGGTTCGGCAGTTGCAAAGCCGAACGGTTTGACATTACTGTAGTGACGAGATGTGAAATACGAAAGACACTGCAATCATTTGAACTATGATCGTGACTCGCGACCACATGGGCACGGAGAGAGAGAGAGAAAGATCTAGCTTACGCTGAGCCTCCATGGACATTTAGGGGTTCTGATTCTGTAGAAGACCAGAAATCAACGAAAAATACGATTTAGGTAGTGGGTGTGTGACAAAGTGGTATCAGAGCATGGTTACAACACTCGGCCTGATTGGGCTCATGCACGAGTTGCGCATAAGCTCCGTTCAAAGTACTCCTACGAAGAGTAACCCCCTAACGTAACTCTCTTGTCCAGGATTGAAAACTTGGAAATGAGAACCCGGCTGTGTATGCATGTGAAAGAGATATAAATTATGCACAGATTATAAAAATATATCTAACTCTTGACTAACAATCAGCATTTGTCTTTTCACCTAAGCAGACGATCAATCGTGGGAATTTACAGATGCAGAGAATGGTGACTCACCAAGAGATAGGAGAAGGCTCCTACAATAGAGATGAAGAGTCTGACGAAAGAAGAGCAATAGGAACCCCTCCAAATATAGTCGAGACTATGAGGAGTCTCATGGTTGAATTGCAAAGCTGCAAGGCCGACAATGAAAGGATGATGAAAGAAGAAGAAAAACAAACTGAAATTAATGCAGTGTTACTGCAGAGCTTATCCGACCTACAGCGACAAATGCAGCATGAACGCGAAGTGTATAAACATGGTTGTATCAGTGGCCATACTGAGAGGAGAACCTCAAGGAAGTTTCACCCCAGAGGTAAAGGACCAGTGCCAGACGATTCCACTGAGAAGGAAGCTGGCGATTCAGAAGGCTCTTCCAGCAGCAGGACCAGTTCCTATTCTCGAAGAAAACAGAAGAAGCAAAAGACTTCCAAGGGTCATAAATTTGAGGAATTCAGAAAGGAAAAACCTCTCTCCTTCGATGGTGAGATAAATAAGGGAGAGGAAGCTGAGGCTTGGCTACTTGGATTGAAGAAATATTTCAGAGTCCATGATTTTTCAGAAAATTTGAAGGCTCGAGTGGCCACTTTCAATCTAAACGGAAAGGCTTCCATCTGGTGGGAATATCCTAAGAATATGAAAGGGGTCCGCAAGGAGGACCTATCTTGGAAACGGTTTGAGAAGTACTTCCGTAAGAAGTATTTGTCAGAAAGATATTTCGAAGAGAAGGCTAAAGAGTTTTATGAACTCAAACTGGGGCAACTCACTATAGAGGAATATGTCAACAAATTCCTCAACTTATTGAGATATGTACCCTACATCAAAGCAGAGAAGGTGAAGGCGCAATGCTTCATCAGTGGGCTACCCAAGGAATACTGGAACCGAATCGAATTTGACGAGCCAAAGACCTTAGAAGACACTATTCAAAAGGCAACATATTGTCATGAACAATATGGACATTGGGCAGAGTCTCATGGAGACTGGAAACAGAAGAGTGGTTCGAGATTTCAGAAAAGGGGGATCAAATCCTCAGGATTTAAGAAATACAAGAAGAACCCCAGAATGAACTATCCAACCTAGAGTGTACTCCAATAGAAATTTCCATCATTAGACAGAAATAAAACTTTTGGACCTATTCCAGTAAAGACTAATAACCCAAAGAGAGAACCTCTGAAATGTTGGGGTTGCGGAGAAGAGAATCTCCTGAGAGACTGTCCATACCAACAACAGAACAGTCAGAAATTTTATAACATTTAGGAAGCTACCATAGTCAATGATGTGGCAAGGAGTGTGCCGCGGATTTATGCAGCATTGGATAATAACCAAGCTGACCACCAAGCTTCAGTAGTGGAAATATAAGGTATGATTTTCAACCATTTGGTGTCTGTTTTGATTGGTCCTGGTTCAAATTTGAGTTATATAGCCCCTAGAGCTGTTGATAAGTGTAAACTACAGCCAAAGAAGCAAACCAAGCCATGGTTGGTACAGTTAGCCACTGGCACCAAAAGAAGGGTAGTAGAGGTGATACCAACCTACCAATTAATGTTGGGTGATTTCCCCACCCAAGCAACCCTTAAAGTATTACCCCTGGGATCATACGATATGTTGATTGGTATGGACTAGATGGCCGCCCATAAATCCAAATTGGACTATTACCATAAAACCTTAGAATGTGTGAGCAAAAAAGGAAAAAGGATAACCCTCCAAGGGATCCGAAAACCGGTCTCGGTGAGGCAAATATCAGCCCTGCAAGTGAGAAAGTATTGTTGAAAGGGATGTCCCCTATATGCAATACAGGTGTTGAAAACAATCGAAGGTGCTAAAACAAGCCCTGATGATCACCCTATCCTGAGAGAATATAGAGATTTGTTTCCGGAAGAGGTACCGGGTCTACCTCTGAGAAGAGACATTGACTTCTCAATAGAGCTCGCACCAGGAGCGACGCCGGTGTCTAGGACACCCTACTGGATGAGCACACCTAAGTTAGTGGAACTCAAATTACAATTGAAAGAAATGATGGATAAGGGTTATATTCAACCTAGTGTGTCCCCATGGGGAGCACCAGTCCTGTTTGTGAAAAAGAAGGATGGCACCCTTAGACTGTGTATAGAATATAGACAACTTAATAAAGTAACCATAAAGAACAAGTACCCCTTGCCCAGAATCGATGATCTATTCGATCAGTTGGGAGGTGCGTCTATTTTCTCAGAGATTGACTTGAGGTCAGGGTACCATCAAGTCCGAATCAAGGGTGAAGACATCCATAAAATCGCTTTTCGGCCACGGTATGGTCACTATGAGTTTGTGGTAGTGCCATTTGGGTTAACCAATGCCCCTGCCACTTTCATGTGCTTAATGAACAATGTACTCANTAAATTTTTAGATAAATTTGTACTAGTTTTCATTGATGACATATTAATCTACTCTAAGAATAGAGAAGAACATGAAGAGCATCTTAGACTTGTGCTGCAAGTGCTAAGAGAGCATCAGCTCTATGCTAAATTCAACAAATGTGACTTCTTTCAGAAGCAAGTACATTACTTGGGACATGTTCTATCTAAGGAAGGGGTAGCAGTAGATCCTGACAAGATCAAGTCTATCATGGAATTGCCTACCCCAAAGGATGTCTCAGACATTAGATCCTTTATGGGATTGGTGGGATATTATCAGAGATTTATAAAAGGATTCTCCAAGATTGGTTGTCCAATCACTGCCCTCCAGAAGAAGGGGACAAAATTCCTCTGGACACATCAATGTGAAGAAATATTTCAAACCTTGAAACATCTACTAACCCATGCACCCATGTTGAAAATCGCTAACCCAGAAGCTGACTTCCTTGTGTGCACAGATGCTTGTAAGCAAGGGCTCGAAGGAGTCCTTATCCAGGAAGGAAAGGTGATCTACTATGAATCCCGAAAATTGAATGAACATGAGGTGAACTATGTGACTCATGATCTAGAACTGGCTGCCATAGTGCATGCCTTAAAAATGTGGAGGCTTTACCTCTTGGGAAGAAAATTTGCACTTATGACAGATCACTGTGGATTACGGTATTTGTTCGACCAACCAAAGATCAATGCTAGACAAGCTAGATGGATGGTCCTCTTTAGCGAATTTGATTTTGAAATCAAACACATCAAAGGAAAGGAAAATAGGGTGGTTGATGCCCTTAGCAGAAGCATGAAAACAATTCACCTGGCAGCGGTGAGTGCCTGTGAGACAGATGTCAAGAACAAAGTCAGAAATGCACAAGAAACAGATTCCTTTGTTCAAACTGTGACCATGTACCTATAGCAAGAACCCGCTGGAGAAAAATATGAAGGCTACCAGATGACCGAAGGAGGTCTGCTCACTTATAGAGATAGACTGTACATTCCAAATTGTGACGACTTGAAGAGGTTCATTATGGATGAACTACATAAAAGACCATACACTAGTCACCCAGGATACCAGAAAATGATCACTGCCACCCAGAAACAATTTTATTGGCCTGGATTGAAGAAAGAAATAGCCAAATATTTGGCCCAATGCATAGAGTGCCAACATGTTAAAGCAGAACACCGACACCCAGCAGGACTATTACACCCTTTACCCATCCCAGAATGGAAATGGGAAACCATCTCCATGGATTTTATCACTAGATTGCCAACTTCAACCAAACAGAATGACACCATTATGGTAGTGGTGGATAAACTGAGCAATTATGCTCATTTCATTCCCATCAAATCAACTTGCAAGGCGATAGATATCACCCAGATATTTATAAAAGAGGTATTCAGACTACATGGTACGCCGAAGGAGATAGTGTCTGACAGAGACACAAAATTTACTTCCAATTTTTGGAAATCACTGATGGCTGGATTGGAGACCAAATTGTTGTTCAACACTGCCTATCACCCTCAAACCAACGGACAGACAGAAAGAATGAATCGGATATTAGAGGATATGTTAAGGATGCATGTAATGCATCAGCCCAGAAAATGGGAAGAATACCTGCCATTGGTAGAATTCGCCTACAACAACGGCTACCAAGCATCCTTAAAGATGAGTCCCTTCGAGGTCCTCTATGGCAGGCCGTGTAATAGTCCAGTCAGCTGGAGTAATCCTGTAAATAGGATTTCTTTTGCACCCAATATGTTGAAAGAAATGGAACAACAAGTGAATCAGATAAAACAAAATCTGAAGGTCGCTCAGAACCGACAGAAAAGTTATGCTGATCAAAAGAGAACTCCAAGAGAGTTCAAAATGGGAGACCATGTATATCTCAGAATTAAGCCCAGAAGGAGTTCCCTGAGAATGGGAGCTTGTTCCAAGTTGGCACCTCGGTATTATGGACCCTTTGAGGTTCTAGATAGAGTGGGACCTGTAGCCTATCGGCTAGCACTTCCTCCCACAGTAAAAGCACATAATGTTTTCCATGTTTCATTATTGAAGAAATATGTACATGATGCTAATCATATAATTGACTGGTCTATGATTTAGGTGGAACCAGAGGGAGAATTTCTACCAGAACCCCAATGCATACTGGACAGAAAGGAAACCCTGCTCCAGAACCGAACCCTTGCATAGGTCAAGGTGCAGTGGAAACATTTTGGCCCAGATGAGGCTACATGGGAAATGGAGGATGCCATGAGACAGGAATATCCAATTTTGTTTACTTCTGTACATGCAATTCATGTTAATAGATAAGAACATCAAGGATGATGTTCCTTTTAAGGGGGAGGGAATTGTAACACCCTGTTTCCCCCATCTTGTAAAAATAACTGGACTGGCCAAGAACTATGGCAAACTCATAAATGTGAATATGTGATGTAAATGGAGCATGAGCAAAAGGTCAATGAATGTGAATAACATTATGAATTTTTATTGCAGGACTGCTGAGAGGGGATGTGTAGAAAAAGAGACCACGATGATGGTGGAAGGCACCTGGAAAGGTGGCGTTAAATTCCACCGAGAATTAATACCGTATTTGGACTCCACTGGTCCAGATAACCAAAAGTGACTCGCTGGCCCTGAATTAAATGCCTCACAGACTGGTAGGTAGATGGCTCCTCAGGAATTAATGAGGGATGGGGAGGTGAACCGCCCATCCGTAGAGCCATCATGAGGATTCATGACTGGCCAGTGCAAGGGAAATCGCACCACATGCAACCTCGCAAGAGGATAAGGCATGGGGTAGAAGCAATTGGGGAGGGACGCGAGGGGAGAACTTTGGTGATATGCAGAGTGAGTGATAGCAGAGAGGAAGGATTGCAACCTTCGCTCCTAGTCACTGGAAAACAGAGACGTAGTCTCATAGCATCGTGGTCTCAGCTCGTGGGTGGCTAGTGGTAAATCCGCTGGGAGTCGCTAAGCCTATGGTTGGGTGGAAATGAGCACCCCTTTCAGCAGTTGCTTGACCCCTGGTGTTATTTCTAATAAGTGTTTTGCCTCTGGCATCTTGAAATATATATGTATATGTTTATTCTGATAATTATGCTCATAAGCTGTGAAACTGTGAATGATTTCATTATAAGAATGATTGTATGGTGTTTTGATCAGTACTAGTAGTTGTATAATTATATGGAAAGACTACGTGTGGTTTATGTCCTCATGAATTTGTTATTTGTGTGTGTACTGATCTAATTCAGACTTCACGTTTGGTTCTTGGGAGGACGACATCCTTATATACCTCAGGTAGTACCCTGAGTAAATCTCCCCATAGAAATACCTTCCTTGAAAATCCCATGAAGAACCGGGAAGGCAATTATGAAGGCGTAAGGCCTTAGTAACCCTACATGAGGAGGAACAATCCTATTGAAAACCAAGATGACAGCATAAGGATGAAGTAACGAATCGACGGATGAGATCTCGTCAGGAGATCTGTGGTCACTCACGACCGTCAGATCGGAGGAAGAAGATGGAGTGTTAAGTACTTTAACCCTAATAGGTATTAATCAATGGACGAGATATCGTCGGGGAAATCTGCGGTCACCCACGACCGTTAGATTAGTAGGAGAAAGTAGGGTGTTAAATGCCTTACCACTTTGTTTTCCTGTGTCTTCGTGGGTAGCGAAGAGTTTGGGACTGTAGATCCCCAAGGTTCATGAGAGTATCTGGACCGTGGATCTTTTCCATGCCCAGGGACTCATGGAAGAATGCATGGGTAGGAACCATTATGAGCAATCAGATCTCAGCTGAATAACCCGATAGCTGTTGGATTTGTCAGGACTTACCCGAGGGTTAAGACTCCAGTGTATAGGGGCAAAAACCCCCAGAATAGATCTAAGTCGTCCGATTAACGGAGGCCACATGTCGTAAGATCTCCCATTTTGAGAAATTGGGAATCGCGGAATAAGGATTCCTGTTGACAAGAGGTCGGGATTTTCCATGGTGAAAACCCCAGGACAGATTTGAGCCATCTGATTAATGGAGGCCATGTGTCATAAGATCTCCCATTTCAGGAAATCAGGAATCGTGGAATTGGGATTCCTATTGAAAAGAGGTCGGGATTTTCCATGGTGAAAATCCCGGGATAGATCTGAGCTGTCCTATTAACAGAGGCCACGTGTCTCAAGATCTCCCATTTCGGGAAATCGGGAATCACAGAATCGAGATTACTGTTGACAAGAGGTCAAGATTTTCCATGGTGAAAATATTGGGATAGATTTGAGTCGTCTGATTAATGGAGGCCACGTGTCGCAATATCTCCCATTTCGGGAGATCAGGAATCACGGAATCGAGATTCCTGTTGATAAGAGGTCGAGATTTTCGATGGTGAAAACCCTGGGATAGATCTGAGATGTCAGATTAACGGAGGCCATGTGTCGTAAGATCTCCCATTTTGGGAAATCAGGAATTGTGAGATTGGGAGTCCTGGCGACAAGGGGTCGGGAATTTCCTGGGTGGAAACCCTGGCGCAGTTGTGGACTGTCTGATTTAAGGAGGTGACGTGTCGAGAGATTACTTGTTTCGGGAAATCAGGGATCAGGGATTCGGGAGTTCCGCTGACAAAAACTCGGGCTCCTGCCTTGACAAATCTCGATCCATAATGTCGAGACAATAGCATGTGACTAAGTCCCAATGGACGGACAAGATTCCTTTGGGAAATCTCAGGGTCCGTAATGACCATCCAATGTGAGGAAGAGATGCCAGTTTTACATTGGGGTGTGAACGCGCATTAGGGTAAGTAGCGAGCAGATCTGGATGGACAGCATCCGCCCGCCCAGATCTATGACTGAGGATGCATTCTGAAGCCCCCTTGCCATTCTTCCTTTAATGGGGGGGGGTCCGGAATTGGATGCGCAACTCTCAAATGGTCGAGATTAATTCATCATGATCAACGACGTTCAGGCAGATTCCGGACCCCCCTTGCCATTCTTCCTTTAATGGGGGGTGGGGGGTTCGAAATAGTGTGGCGTGTGAAGTGGGGCCCCTCCTTTCATGTTGACTATCGTGTCACGTTTCCCTATATGCCACTTGTATTCCACTTAACCATGCGACGAGGCCTGTTCTCATTGGTTGTTCCCTAGCCCTGTTGGGATTCGTCCCTAGTGGTTGTTCACTAGCCCTGTCGGGGTTCGACGGTTGCAAAGCCGAATAGTTTGACATTACCATAGCGCTGAGATGTGAAATACAAAAGACACTGCAATCATTTGAATTGTGATCATGACCCGTGACCACATGGGCACGGAGAGAGAGAGAGAAAGAGATATCTTACGCTGGGCCTCCATGGACATTTAGGGGTTCTGATTCTGCAGAAGACCAGAAATCAACGAAAAATCCGATTTAGGTAGTGGGTGTGTGACATTATGCCTCTATGTGTTCTTGATGTTGGTTATTGGCTAGTAAGAAACCTTTTCTCCTCGGCCTCATGGTCTACCCTACCTGGTGTTGAATTTTCACCATGTCTTGCAAGCTAAGGGTTATAAGGCTTATGGTTCCACCATGCTTATCTTGAAGGCTCCCACCTACTGTTGATATAGTTGACCTCCGACCTCCCTATGTTTGGTTCCACCGAGCGAACCCTTGGTTATTTTGTCATTATTTACAAAGCCCAATTTTGATAAACCAAACCAGTCACACCCTGTCGATATCATGTTGATTGTCATGAGTTGGTTGAGTAGAATTGACATTGGATTCGATTATTGAATCATCTTTGTTTGATCGGGTTTATTACCCATTTGTAATTGGAAATGATAATGGGCATACATTTGTTGCCTCCTTTTGTTGTAACAGTTGGATTGATAACTCAACATTCTTATGAATGGTTTGATTGGGGGTAATTGTATATGTACAGTCACAGAGATCCCTATTTGCATTATGTGTGGTCTGTATGTTCCTAGAACGTGGTATAAATTGAAGTTGGGTTGTTGTGTTTTTAATTTGTCCCGATCGAGATTATTGCAAGTTGGAAAGTTGATAATTGTGGCTTGGTTGTCTACTATGTATGATTTATGGACATCATGCATCATTTTGTTTTATTGCACCATCAGAGATTTGCACGTGGTTTTGGTAGTATGGTTTCATTGCAAATTTAATTGTTGAATTTGTCAAAGGAATGGGATCGAGCATGTTTAAAAGGAGTTTGTTCGACTCAAGAAATACTTGCGTCTATATTTGATTTGAAAAATTAAATTTATGGGCAGTGGTTGATATATTTATTATGATGAACAAAGTTGAAATAATATGAATGTGTGTTCCTTGGATTTTGTTTAAATGTGAAAGGGAAGTAAATGAAAGGAAACAAAATTCTTTTAAATAGTATGGGCGGAAGTCATGAAGATTCTGAGTATGATTAAATTATTTTTTAATTGAATTTTTTTAAGGAAATTGAATGTGAAACAGTGAGCAAGTTTTAACACACAATAATAGTTTAATTGACCACATTAATTGTTTAATTGATGCTGGAATAGTTGTATTGAATACAAAACCATTTTTATGGATTACTTAATTTATTTTTCGAGCAGTATCCATTTTTTCCCTACCATTATTTCACTTTTCGCCATTTACAATTCCCCTTGCCTTCCCATATTCACTATCCACTCCCTGTTCCTAAAATTTAATTATAGTTAAGATAAGTTTTGTATTATGACAGTTAAGGGATCGCATGGATGAATTACAGTGATATATTTTCTTGGTTTACGATACAGTGAATTGTTTGTTGTATGTGAGCAGTAATCATGATGTTTTCCCCCTCATGTTAACATTTTTTTCTCAATATAACCCCTTGCATATCCTAGAACCCTTTTTCACCCCCTTCTCATTGACAACTATTAAACAATTTGTATGGATTGGATTGCATGAGTCTGATATGTTGTTGAGCCAAATTTTATTTCATATTTAAAAGAGTTGTCATATATGGTTGTTAAAGAAACTATTTTCTAATCAATTATGCATACATCAATGAGATTTTTCAGTAGAGGTAGCCATGGTCAAGGTAACCGAGGAAGGGGAAATTGGAACAGGGGCCCTAGAAGGCCAATATACTCCATACACTTTGATGCAGACTCGCAATAGTTAGGCATGTTGATATTGAGAGGGGGGTGAATCAGTATCAAGTAAAATTTA
>ML825189.1:39014-76520 GCA_009831015.1 Picea engelmannii | reverse complement strand
TTCTTGTTCTTGTTCTTATTCCTCTTCACAATCTATGTAGAATAATTTCTTCTCACCACACTTATGTCCCTTACTGTACTTGTTGTCACAATTAAAGAATAAACCTTTTTCTTTTCTTTCCTCCAATTGTTGAGGTGTCAACCATGTAGGTTGAGGTGTTTTAGAAGAAGGAGCATTGTTCTCTGTATAAATGTTAAGATTGGTCCTTCTAGTCACCATAGCCATATTTTTACTTTCAACATTTCTTGCCACCTTAAATGAGTTCTCCAATGATTTGGGTTCCCAAAGGAGAACCTCATGTTGAATGTTATCCTTTAAAGTTTCTATGAATACATAAATCAAGTGCTCATATGGAATATAGGTTACTTTTATATTCAATCTTTGGAAGTTCTCAATGTGCTCGGTAACTAAACCCTCTTGCTTGAGATTTATCAATTGGATAAAGAAAGTATTTCTCCTTGTATCCTCATAGTGTGTTATCATTTCTTCCATGAAAATTGTCCAAGTGACGAGTGATTTGCGAGAATGAATTCATTGATACCATACAAATTGATTAGGTTCTAAATATAAATAAGCAATTCGTACCTTTTGTGTATGTGGCACATTATGTAGATCAAAGAATTGCTCCATCTGAAGTATCCATGTGATTGGGTCCTTGCTATCAAACTTCCTCATATCAATCTTAGGAACGTGGTTGGTCTTCAACCCAAATTTGGAGTTTCTCCATTCTTGATTCTAGAACCCTATCTTGTACAGGTTGTATCTCCGAAAGTATAAGCCCTTGGGAGCTGAAATTTTAACCCAACGTACCTTGATCCGTCTACTAAATACACTCTGAGTCGTTCCTTCTGAAACATTGTATAAAAAAAATTATAGAAAAAATTCCAAGGTGTCTTAGATGTAGTAGCGAAACCCCAAGACCTTGAGCTCTGATACCATATGTTAAGAACCAAATATCAGTATAGCATAGAAAAACCTCAGAAAAAGTATTCAACGCCTTGAAAAATAGATAATTTCAGATAATAATCCTCTTCGAGGGGGAAACCTCCTTTTACCCCACTTAAATGTTCAAGTACAAGATGATTCCAAATGAAAATGTCTCCTTGGTATATATAGGAGACTAGGAGGTATAATTACAACTAATGGAATAAAGCCGACATAAATAAAATAACATTACTAATATAATATGCCCCAATTAAGGGGTAATGAGCCAATATTAGGGCTTAACAAAAGAGAACATACATATGAGTGTTGCAGTATAGGAAGGTTGTGTACATACGCATGTTGCACTATTGAAAGGTCACTTACTTGTTGGAATATTTGGTTTTGTCCACAAGAAGGGTCTTGTACTTGAGGATTGTATTTCTCATATATCAGTTGTTGCACTTGTGGAGTTGATTCTCTTTTCAGTTGATGATGATAAACCCCAAGGATTGTAGTCCGTAATTCAAAAGAAACTTTTCTAGTGGGAAAACCCCCCTTCAACTACACCAGGGTTCAAGATGTAAACAAAGCAAATAACCATCTAAAAGTTAATCAATTTTACTCTACCCAAAACATACCAAAACTATTGTAAAGAAAGAAAATAAGAGAAGAGATTGGGTAACTATACCTTTGATCCCACATGTGGGAATGATCTCCTCAATCTTGGTAGTTCCACTAACTGCACGTCTCCTCCCAAGGCTGACCTGCATCCAAACATAGGCAAATAAGAACTACAACCATGTTATTCTACTCAAGAGTTAGGGTTAGATATTAAATTCTAAGTATAAATCAATGAAAATACTTAAGACACCATCATTTGGGACAAGAAAATGTGATTCTTTTATTCATCATACAAAGATTACAACTTACAATCTGTGTCAGACACTGTTCCGCAAACCTGGTCCGGGCTCCTCTTTACCATGCTCCAAGTGAACCTTGAATGGAATTATTCTCTTAACCTTCTGATCACCTCCATTGAAGGTAATGGGTTGAATGGAGGAAGAAGGGGCTGATGAGGGAATTTTGAGGCAATATCTCATGAAGGCAACAAAATCTTGGGCAAGGAGGGGAAGTGAAATTGGGTAGAGTTTCACTTTTCTTATGATTGGATGTGAAATGAGACCCCAACACCTCCTTTTATATGCCAAAAGGATGATTATTTAGTTTGGTGATGGGATATAGCAGGTGGATTAGTTGGGAAACTTCCAATATCTCATGAATTTCAATGAATTCCTTGCAAATTTTTATTTTTTGCAACTTTTGCAAGCATACACGGGTTGTAATGGTACAACAAGTGTGTGTATGCTAGTTGTAGTGGTGCAGCAAGTGTATGTATGCAGGATTTAATGGTGCAGGTTTCTTTTATATTCTAAAAAATGGTTTTTTAATAAGAGCTTCTCGACAGTGCTTTGGAAAAATAGGCAAGTAAGAGGGCTAAGGCCATGTATGCATGAGTAGGAAATTTTAGGGATATAACAAATGCCCCCTAATGTGTGAGGTAAGAAGATAAATTTATGGTAGAAATACATTACAATATCTTCACCAATGTATGAAATCAAGTGAGCCCAAGACCAGAGTTCGGGAGGTGCCATAAGCAAAAAAACAATTGTCTCTCCGAGGAGGGCACACCCATGCTCAAGATGAAGTAAATAATGGATGCCAATCAAGTACACTACGGATCCATGTCATTTAAATATATAAAGTGTATCCATGAGTAATACACAGTGGATATACATCTCAAAATCAATCGAATATATACAAGCATAATATTCATCTTCGAGAAGATGGTGACCCATGTGGCTAGAGATGAGGCCTTCGGACCTCAAGAAACAACTTCAATATCTTCAAAACTCAGGCAGGAGTATAATGGGAATGTATAACTCACTACCCTAAGGTATTCAATGGCTCGTCGAAAAAAAGACATGAGGATTGTTGATGATTAAAATCACAACGAAGTTGTTCCTGCAAAGTGTTGCTAAAGCCTATTACTATAAAAGCTAAATAATACTAGTAGGTGGGACCCCCTTGTAGATTGGAGATCAGATCTATTCATATTTTCTGTTTTTGATGATGTTCAACACAACTTACATGGTTAATGAGATCTTGTTTTTATTGGCTATGGTTTGGGCTTATGAAGTATTGGTTCTTTATGTTACTACGGCCTATGTTATTCATTGACACAACTATTATCTGTTCTTGGAACACCTGCCCGATAGACACGTTAGTAATAGTACATAAAAGGCAGTTGGAAAAAAGAAATAAAACATACAAGAAATTGGAAAGAAATGAAAACAATACAACAAATCCAAAGGGAATAATTTGAACTATGCTAGATTCTATACTACATGCATGAAAGATTAAAATGATTATGGTTAAATCCTAGCTAGAAAGTAATAGTTGTGAAATTTGATTGAGTATATGGTTAATATGCATATGGTATATTTGGATGGATAGAATTTTGGTGGTGCATTTGACAAGGTAATAGATACTAATGGTTATGTGAATTGTTGAATTATATGGAACTTGGTTGAATTATGTTATGGCATAAGTTAGAATTGTGATATGGCCATGCTATTGGTTTTAATGGGTGATGGTTCCAATACATGTTTTCATTAATTGTGTTGATGGAATTCTCACTGGAATGTACTAAGGAATTAATGCACTGTGAATAGAGGCAATGTGCATTTACTGCATGACACCCTTAGTCCTTCACTGGCCACCACTCTAATTGGGCTATTGTTCAATTTTGTTGTTGTGGTTATGCTCTGACTTCCTAGCAGAGAGGAACTGCTGGACCAACTTGTATTTTAAGGTGTTTGATTACAGGTATGTCTTTTTTTTTCTCATCCATGATTCTACTCTGGTTATGAAATGGATATTTTCTTAGATTTATTGGGTTGTGTTCTCCTTGAGTATGGCAACTGTGTGAAATTGTGATTTTGGGATGAAGTGTTGATTGTTTTCTCTGCAAAAATGTTTGAAGTTACAAAGTTATTGGTCACTCTGATGTGTTAGCTGCCATAAAGGCTCTCTATCATCCTTGATGGTTTAGTTGAAGGGTTTTCGTTTGGTATGGAGTGACTGGTTGTCTTCACGCATTTTATATTACCATACCCAGTCTCAGCTTTTATGGGGTTTAATTGGTTTGGGATGCCTGGTCACACTGTGCATTATTTTGGGCATTGGGTTGTTCATGATTTTATTGGTCGAGCTGTAGGTTATGTTGGTTCTTCTCAATCTTGCTTCTTATTAGCATTGTTAGTTGGTTGGTTGAGAGAACTACAAGGGTTATACCCTACGTGTGTTAATTCATTACAAATCCCAAATGGAGCCTAGCTCCTCTGCTCATAGATCTCCTGTCATGGGATTCATCACCCTGGCCATGAAGTACATTGTGTCATTCTCTATGTGTACATCATTGGTATTAGAGGTTTTCACCATTGAGAGTAATCGAACTCAATCTCTCTGTGTTGGCCATGGGGAAAACCTTTAACTCTCGAGTCTAAGGGTTGACAGAGAAGACTGGTGTTGTCTGTCAGGTTTACTATTGGTTGTTATGTATTCTTGATAGAAGTAATTAACCGGCTCAACCAAGTGGATTGTATGACAGTGGTGTTGGTTTAGTATTAGTCAATGAAATTGTTATTGTTGAGTGTATAAGCTCGACATGGTTAATTAGAATGAGTTGTTAATTCAAATTGTTGCCTCCTTGTGTTTATTGAATGGGTAACCTGGCACTATTTTTGTGCTTAATTCATTGGTATGAGTGGCATTCCTATAGCATGACTCAATGTTTACAATGACTGTGTGTTCTAATGACATGATGATCATTGACAATCAGGGTGTTTATGATAGTTCCATTCACTTTATAAGTATGTTATCCAATTGTGTCGTCAAGGATGAGCCTGAGTTTACTCAGTATTGTTGGACTGCAGTTTGATTGATTTGTGCAATTCTGTTGCTATCTCCTTGTGTTGATTGTTAAGTCAACACGATGAGGATAAGTAAGTGATATTGTGGCTGTGTGTTTTTTTTAAATTATCAAATGGGAATGTTGCATTGTGGTGTTATGGTATGGTTTCCCACTATGTATGCTATAGATATTTTTTGGGGTTACACACTCAGAGATAATCACAAGAGTTGTTTATGCTTTGTTGTAATCTGATTATTGTATTATGAGTTCAGGATGTTGTTGTTGCCTCATGTTAGATGGATAGCCCAGTATTTTGAATGTGTGGATTCGAAGGAAATTTGGGCCTATACAACCACAAAAATGAAATTTCATTTTGATGAATGGTTGTTTACTTCACAACAGATTATGAGTCGGAGTGATGATTGATTATCAGCATGTTCAATTGGCAAGCTAGGATCTTTGCAAGATGAATATGAATCCTTTTGTTGACTGTCCATTATGTATGCAATTTAATTATTAAATTAATTAAGAGACATAATCAATCACAATTTTTTATGTCTACATTTGATGATTGAATGGTTGGCAGTAGTTGATGAGCAGAGTGGAATAAATTGATGGTGTATTCATTTGGGAAATTGTCCAAATATTAATGAATAAAAATAAATTTCCCTTACAGTTTGTTGTAGAATAGATATTGTCCTGTTTTAATGACAATGTGTTAAATCATTGATTATGCACAGTGGACTAGTTAATAAACAAAGTTGTTTGACTATGCACAATGGTTGTTAGTTGGGTCCCAATGGTCATTCGGTCGATGTATTTCCTTGTACAGAATGATTATATGGATTACTTAATTGATTTTATGGACAATATCCACTCTCTTTCCCCACCATTGTTTCTCTTTTTGCTAATTACACACCCCTCGCATTCCCATATTTATTTTTGTGGTGAAGCAGTTGTGAGTAGCAGTATTTTGGTTGGATTACAGTGATGTTTTCTTTGGTTTGCATCACACTTGATTGTTGTTGTCGTTGAGAAATAATTTTGTTCTTCTCCCCCTCATTATATCATTTTTCGATCAATACAAACCCATATCATATCCCAAAACCCTTTGTTCACCCCCTGCTCATCGACAAACAATTTAACAATTGGTATGGATTAGATTGCATGAGTCTAATATGTTCCTGAACTAAAATCTATTTCATATTTTTTAAAAGAGTTGTCATGTATGGTTATTTAAAATATTATTTGTTAATCAATCACAGATGCAAGGATGAGCTATTCAAATAAAAGGTTGAAAACAGAGGCCTATTACGCCTCTGTCAAAGAGAAGGCCACTACTGCCCCTTCCGCATCTTCAGATAATTATGGAAAATTTGTGTCCTCCCACTTGCATTGGAAGGATAGTTGTTCTCATATGATCAACAATATAAGTCTTAAGGATACCACACAGCCTAAGGTAGGTGAAAAAGGAATAAAAGATGATAGCATTAGCAAGGGAAGGATCACCTCACAAACTGAGAAATATGGATTTTGAGTTTTTTTATTTTATCTGTTGTTGATGACAGTTGACTTCAGGAATTTTTTACAGCATGTTTTATTTTTGGATATATGAGTAATATTTTTGAAAATAATTTAAAAAATCATGAGCTAAATTATCAAATGTGAATATGTTGATGGGAGTCATAAGGAGGTGTGTTTTTCTTAACTAACTAGTTATGTTATGATTGTTATGAGCTAAGGGGAGTCACAAGGGGTCCCACCTACTAGTTATTATTTATTTATAACCCTTATTATGATTATTACTTTTACCCCTAACTAAAATTTGGTTGAGTCTTTTAATTAACTTAACTAATGAGTTGGTTCAACTACCTCAACCAATTCTAATTGTTTAAAATCAAAAGGAAAGGGAGGAACAAGATAAGGATAGAAGGAGAAGCATACTAAGGTTTTCTCTTTAATTTTATGTTGAGATAGTTAAGTTTTCATTCATTCCTTAATTTATCACAAGACTAATTTTTTTTATGATAGAAGGGTCTTACTGTAGACAAAAAGATTCATGGTTGAATTACATCATTCAGACACTTGTTTTTCAGAGGTGTTGATCTATCTTTGATAGTCTCTGTAGAATTGTCTATTTGTGAATTAATTTTCATGACTGACAAAGGATATTGTGAAAAGTCGAGTGGGCAACAATCTGTGGCAAGCCGATCTATCTTTTAGAGTTCAGTTTTTGATTTTCTGTCAGAGTTCCTTTTGTATGTTACATCGGGGATGTATAAGTTTGACTTTGGTCCTAAATTTGTGCATGAAATTTTGTAAATGAACGACTCTTTGGTGAATTGGAATGAAATAATGGATTTCTTTATGTCTCATCTATTTTGATTATCATCTTGGTGTCTTTACTTCTATCTTTACATTTATTTCAGCAACTATTATATTCAGAAAATTGCTTAAAAAGTTAATTTGCAGCAAGCCTTTTATTGATAAAATGCTAGCCTAAGCACTAGTAATTAATACTTGTGAGTTAGGATGATATTTGTGTTGGCTATAAACCTAGGGTGAAATTCCCATCTATTTTTCTTTAGCCAAGAAGAATCTGAAAATGTTTGAGTAAGATCATTTCATATATTTTCCCCAAAATTTATTTTGGTGACCATACTGGGGAGATATTCGATATCTCTCTAGTTAAATTTTATACTCGATTTTCATCGATACATATTTTTTATCATATTGATTCTTTGACTATTTTGTTTCTTAATGACTGTGCCTATTGCAGGGCAACCCAATATTGAGCCCGGTCTTCAAGACCAGAACAACATTGATTTGAATATGTTTAATACCATTCTAGACACTGTCAATACATGTGTTGAACTTAACTATTCTTGGGCAGCGATTGAACGAGATATTAGTGCTCAAGAACGATTGGAAGCTAGACGTAGACAGCCTAGAAATCAGTAGTAACCTTTTTGTTTCTTCAGTTTTGGCCTTTCTTTCATGTACTTAGAATCTTGTTCTTATAGAAGAATAAGAGGCATGTCACTTGAAATCAATCCTATTGCTAAAATAGGAAGAATAAACGTTGTGTTTTCTGCCCAAAAAAGTGCTCTAAGGAGAAATTTATCTGATTCATTCAGCTCATATTTCTTTCCCTCGTCTATTATCCACAAGATGTAATCTAGTGGTGGCCCTGGTGGCACTAGAAGTGATCCATCTTCTCAATCTTCATCATCATTAGTGATTGGTAGCATACATAGCCACCATATCCCTATCCAATCCACTACAAACCCCACCAAAGTCATTAAAAAGTATGGTCTTTTTCAATTCGAAGAAGACGCCACAACCACATCGTGGCATGTGTCCTCTCCTATTAACCTAGCACCTACTACTCATCCACTTCCGAAGTTTAAAGAGAAATTTCCTAAGTTTCCAGGAAATAAAACTGTCAGTACAAACGAACACCTAGTGGCATTTTTCAATGCTTGTGATAACATAGGGGCCAACAACATTGATACTTGCATGCACTTATTTGTCAATTCCTTGGAAGGAAAGGTTGCGACTGACTTCTTTGACCTACCTCCTAAGATGTTGTCTACTTGGGAGGAGTTAATCTATTGGTTCTGATCCACTTATGGGAAATCTAAATTCCTCTCCAAGAAGTTAAGGGAATACAATAAAGTCACCTATAAATATGGTGAGACCATCAATTCTTTCAACTTGTGTTTCACCAAGTTATACAATCAAATCCCCAAACTTATCTGCCTTCAAAACCAATCCGATTTCATTCATTACTACAATGAATTTCCTTTCCCCTACCGTCATAGGCTTGAAGAAAAGGACATTGATAATCTTGGTTCCACTCTGCATACTTGCTCAAAGAATGAATAACAACTTGAAAGAACGGGTCCTCCCTAGGGAGAATCTGTTAAATAGACATACATGTCTTCTCTTCTACATTTAGTACAAGATATGAAAAACCATCTGATAGCATTCGAGCGGAAGTGTAATGTCTCCTCTCTCACTCTTGGAGCTTCATCCTCTTCTGCACCCACCTTTAGAAGTCCGTTTGAAAACAATTTTCAGCCTAAAGTTATCCTACCTCGAAGTTGGTGTAACTTTTGCAAGGAACACCATGAGGAAACCACATGTGAGGTAAAGAAGAGTGTCAAAGATAAGATCTTTGGTAAAATACCAGAAGATACTATCATTGTCCTAGACTTTGCAGAGCCAGAAGATGTCATGGTCATAAGCACTAGGAACAAAGCCTATGCTCCCAAGGGAAAATTTGATTCTCTCAGTAGTTCTTCTACCTCGATCTCATCCTCACCCATTGCTACTCCCCAGGTTCCTAGAGTTCCCGAGAGTCAAGGAATCATTCCCCCTCTCTCCTCTTCCAAATATAATATCTTAAATCAGTTGGCCAACATCAAAGTAGATGCAACCCTTCTAGACATGGTTGTTGTCCCTGAACAATGGATGCATCTGAAACAATTCATATAAGGAAAATATTTTGTTGTATCCAACCTCTCTGAAGAGGTATATGAAGAGGACTCGTCTGTAAATAAAGTAGGTGTACATAATTTTAGATACCCTATAAAAAATACCCCTTTTTATATTTCTGTAAAGATCATGGATAAGATTGCCCATTGTTGCCTCATCGATGGTGGTTTGGGCCCAAGTGTGATGTCACAGATTATTATGGAAGAGCTAGGCTTGTATTGTACAAATGAAAACACCAAAAGTATTCTCTCCTATAATATTCTACAATAACTGACCATAGGTGAGATTAAAGATGTGACCTTAGTTTTGTGCGCCCACCCTGAAATAAGGACAACCCTTAGTATTGAGGTAATTGATATGACAGTAAGAAATTACTCAATCATCTTGGGAAGAGATTGGAAATACCTAACGGGTGGTTACCTCTCACTCGACGGAACACATTTTTCCATTCCTCAGAACGGTAAAAACATTATAGTTCTTAGACAGGGAAGGATATCACCTTACATAGAGAGTGTCCCACAACTTAATGTAAACTATATTGAAGAGGACCTAGGAGTGTACTCTATCTTTGCTGAGAAGGATAATATTCCTTTGAAACAAATAAATTTAGATGATGGTATGTGACACATGCACTTTGATGGTTCATGCGCTAATGAAGGTAATGGAGCTGGTATTGTCTTGATTTCTCCTGTAGGAAAAATCCATAAATTTTCTTATAGATTGGAGTTTTCTTGCACAAACAATGTCACTGAATTTGAATCTATTATTGGGCATTGAAAACGCCTATAATATTGGCTGTGGTCACCTTTCAATTTTTGGGGATTTCGAGCTTATTGTTAACCTTGTACGTAATATTCACTCCCCTACAAACAAGTTGATGAAACGATACACCCAAACTATTTGGGCACTTATCTCAAACCTATTATATTTCAATATCACTCATGTAAAGAGGGAACTAAACTCAATGGCTGATCGGTTAGCTATTTTTGTAGCTTCTCCTACCCGACAACTTCTTCCACATAGACCTGATTTTACCTTCCAATCTATGTATTGTCCACATATCCCCGATAATATATAATCTTGTCAGGTCTTCCCTAATGATGAGAGCATTTGTTCTTTCATCCAAAGTGAACTTTTTAAGCCTAAAGAAATTATATCCATAGAAAATAACAATATTCCTAAAGTGTTGACCCCTCTAGAGAGTTCATTTTATTCGAGTGATGTAGGCAACAAGGAGGAACATAAAGAAGAGGAGTCGAAAAGGAATGTGGGTGAACCTATCTCCTTAAACATTGGGACACCCGAGACTCCAAAGAATGTTAAAATAGGTGCCAAATTTTTGGATGAAGAGAGAGTGAAGTTTGTTGAGTTGATTGGTGAATTTCAAGATGTTTTTTCTTGGTCTTATGAGGATCTTCCTGTTTTTGATCCTGGTCTTATACAACATGCCATCCCCATTTAGGAAGGCATAAAACCAGTCAGGTGAAACAAATACCTATTAACCCTATGCTAGACTAAACTATTCAAAAAGAGTTGGAAAAAATATTGAAGGTTGGAATCATCTTTCTAGTCAAGTATTCTGAATGGGTTTCAAATCTGGTTCCTGTTCAGAAAACAATTGGTCAGATTAGATTGTGTGTTGATTTTCGTGCATTAAATTGAGATAGTATAAAAGATCACTTCCCTCTCCCTAACATTGAAATGATTTTGCAACAAGTTGCAGGGTCACAAATAATGTCCTTACTTGACTGTTTCTCCAGTTACAATCAAATCAAGGTAAAAAGGGTAGATAAATATAAAACCACCTTTATTACACGTTGGGGCACCTTTGTTTATGAATGTATGCCTTTCAATTTATCTGATGTGGGTGCCGCCTTTCAAAGTTATATACAATTAGATTTTGACGATTAGATCGGTAAGATCATTCAGATCTACCTTGACAACTTAACAATTTACTCTAAAATCTTATTAGATCATTTTGGTCATCTAAGAAAAGTTCTGATGCGATGTAGGAAATTTGGTATTTCTCTAAATCCTTCCAAGTCCATTTTTTGTGTTACCGAGGGAAAGATCCTTGGACACATCATCTTTGATTTAGGAATAATCATTGATCTTGAAAGGATTGTTGCTATCCTTAATCATCTTGCTCCCACTTCCAAGAAAGAAGTTCAATCCTTTATGGGGTTATTAACTTCATTCGTAGGTTTGTTCTAGGTTTTTTGGTGATGATCAAGCCAATTCATAATCTTCTTAAGAAAGATAATTATTTTTCTTGGATAGATGATGTTGAAAGAGATTTTGAAGGGATTAATAAAGAAATCAGTTCTGCATCGGTTTGGCGAAGCCAGATTTTGAAAAAGAATTCACGATATATACTAATTCTACTAAGGAGGCATTTTTTGTTGTCCTCATGCAAAATGATGACCAAGGAAATGAAAAACTAGTGGCTTAAATGAGTCAAAGTTTGTTTGATGACAAATTTAAATATTCTTTTATTGAGAAACATGCTTTCTCTCTTGTTAAGTCCCTTGAAAAGTTTTGCCACTACATCTTAGGTAAACATACATTGGTAAAGGTCCCTTTACCTACTGTCAAGTTTTTTCTTACACAGACTTATCCTTCAGGAAATCTTGCACATTGGCTTGCCAATATCCAGGAGCATGATTTGAATATCATGACCTCTACCACTATCAAGGGATGTGCCCTAGCCCTTCACTTGGCTCAGCATGCTGAGAATGGTGAAGAAATTGATGAAGAAGATAGTTCCCTTCCATCTCTCTTTTACATTGACAACCATGTCCTCCCTGTGTCTGAACATCCTTGGTACAAGAATCTGGTTTATTATTTACAGAACCAAAGATGTCCAGAAAACTTAAACACTCATCAAAGGAGAAGACTTTTTCTTGAATATGAAAGATATGTCATTATAGGAGACTTCTTATTTCGAAGATCTATTGATGGTGTGTTACTTCACTATGTAAACAATGAAGATGCACAAAAACTATTGCAAGAATCTCTTGGCTCATCAAATTCTGTCATTCATGTAGGAGTTTATTTTTTTTCTAAAACTATTTCTTTCAAGATTATTAGAAAAGGATGCTATTGGCCTTCAATATTTCATGACTCTTATGTTTTTTTGAGGTCTTGTGACAAGTGCCAAAAATTTGCTGGGAAAGAGCGCCTTTCAGCCATCCCATTACAGCCTGTCCTACCAGATTTTCCCTTTTCAAAGTGGGGATTGGATTTTATTGGTCCTATTAATCCTCCTTCTTTAGTTGGGCAAGTTTTTATTTTGACAACCAAAAACTATTTTACAAAATGGGCTGAAGTTGTCCCACTTAAGCATTCCACAGATGAGCAAGTAATTTATTTTCTTGAAAACAATATTTTTTCCAAATTTGGTCTTCCATTAGAGATTATTACAGACAATGTCCCCACTTTCATTTATGCTAAGATGACTCAATTTATAGCCAAGTTAGGGGTTAAACATTTCACCTCATCATCGTATTACCCCCAAGGAAATGGGAAATCGAATCTACCAACAAAAATCTGGTAAGAATTGTCAAAAGGATCATCAAAGATAAGCCTCATCACTGGCACACTCTCCTCATCTACGCCCTTTGGGAAGATCGAACTACTACCAAGGTAAGCTCTAGTTGTACTCCTTTTCAGCTAGTTTATGGTCAAGAAGCCCTCTTGCCAACTAAGCTAGAACTTTCTTCCTTAAGATTGATGCTACAGATCGAAGAATTATATTCTTCAGAGGTTTCACAAAGGGTAAATACACTACTAGCCTTGGAAGAACAAATGATGTTTGATTTGGATATTATTAAATGGAGACAAAAAATTGTTAAGAAGTATTTCAACAAGAGTGTTAAGACTATCAAGTTTAATGTCAATGAAAAAGTTCTGCTATGGTATTCAACTCATGTTGATAGGGGAAGACATTCAAAATTTCAGAAATTATGGTTGGGCCCATTCAAGATCGTTTTTGTCTTAGGTACAAATTCTTACATTCTAAAGGATTTACAGGAGTGATTGTTTTCCTACAACACTAACAGTTCTCACTTAAAGCATTATGGGGAACCAACTTGAAAAGAACTAATGTTGTTTGGATTTTTTGTATTTTAGTAGTATAGGTTTGTTTTCAGTTTTTCACTATTTTTTTCTGCTTACAGTAGTTGTTTTCTATTTTCTTTTTTAATCTTCTCCTACTGCTTCTACTTTTCTGTCACTTTATTTCTGCTATTTTGATTTTCTACATTTTTAGATTTTTTGTTTTGACATCTTTTTAATTTCAGTCGAAAATAAGACATTGGATCAATTTTGCCACATTGACACTCCTCCACAACATTGTTAGTCAATAACAATCAAGCTTACACGGTTGTTATGATGTTTCCTCCGAAGGCACCCTTGAAATTTTTATATATTTCCACTGTTATCTTATAAAGAATTGGTTATCTTCCACTTCTTCTTGCCATTTCTTCATCCATTGAGATTTTAAGAGAAAGTCTAAAAGTTTTCTCCTTGAATTTAAGAGCAGATTTTGGTTGAATGATTATGCATACAGTGGTAAAATCCCTCATACTTAACACTTTTCATGAATTATTCCTAAATTCCCAATCATCTTTCCATTAAATCTTCTCACTCCCCCTATTGCATAATTATTTTGGTTATATCTTCTTGCCCTGTTGTTCTTGGTCTGCGAAACCATGAGTTCTAAGTTCTAAATTTGTTGAAAACACATTTCCCTATGGAGTCACCAGTTTGTTGACGATTAAAATCACAACGAAGTTGTGCCCGCAAAGTGTTGCTAAAGCCTATTAATATAAAAGCTAAATAATACTAGTAGTTGGGACCCCCTTGTAGATTGGAGATCAAATCTGTTCATATTTGATGTTTGTGATGATGTTCAACACGTCTTACATGGTTGATGAGATCTTGTTTTTATTGTCTATGGTTTGGGCTTATGAAGTATTGGTTCTTTATGTTACTATGACCTATGCTATTCATTGACACCATTGCTATCTGTTCTTGGAACACCTGCACGACAGATATGTTAGTAATAGTACATAAAAGGTAGTTGGAAAAGAAGAAATAACACATACAAGAAATTGGAAAGAAATGAAAACAATGCAACAAATGAAAAGGGAAGAATTTGAACTATGTTAGATGTTATACTACATGCATGAAAGATTAAAATGATTATGGTTAAATCCTATCTAGCAAGTAATAGTTATGCAATTTGATGGAGTGTATGGTTAATAGGCATATGGTATATTTGGATGGATAGAATGTTGGTGGCACATTTGAAAAGGTAATAGATGCTAATGGTTATGTGAATTGTTGAATTATATGGAACTTGGTTGAATTATGTTATGGAATCAGTTAGAAATGTGATATGGCCACGCTATTGGTTTTAATGGGTGATTGTTTCAATACATGTTTTGATTAATTGTGTTGATGGAAAGATCACTGGCATGTACTAAGTAATTAAAGCACTATGAATGGAGGAGATGTGCATTTACTACACGTTGCCCTTACTCCTTTGTTGGCCACCACCCTAATCAGGCTATTTTTCAATTTTGTTGTTGTGGTTATGATTCGACTTCCTAGCAGAGAGGAATCGCTTGGCCAACTCGTGTTTTTAGGTGTTTGATTACAGGTATGTCATTTTTTTCCCATCCATGAGTCTGCTCTGGTTATGAAATGGATATTGGCTCAGATGTATTGGGTTGTGTTCTCCTTGAGTATGGAAACTGTCTGAAATTGTGATTTTGGGACGAAGTGTTGATGCTTTTCTCTGCAAAAATGTTTGAGGTTACAACATTATTGGTCACCCAGATGTGTTAGCATCCATAAAGGCTCTCTACCATCCTTGTTGGTTTAGTTGAAGGGTTTTCATTTGGTCTAGAGTGGCTGGTTGTATTCACGCATTTTATAGTACCATACCTAGTCTCGAATTTTATGGGGTTTAATTGGTTTGGGATGCTTGGTCACACTGTGCATTATTTTGGGCATTGGGTTGTTCATGCTTTTATTGGTCGAGTAGTAGGTTATGCTGCTTCTTCTCATCCCTTCTTCTTATTAGGGTTGTTATTTGGTTGATCGAGATAACCACAAGGGTTATACCCTATGTGTGTTAAGTCATTACAAAGCCCAAATGGAGCCTGGCTCCTCTGCTCATAGCTATCCTGTCATGGGATTTGTCACCCTGACCATGAAGTAAATTGTGTCATTCTCTGTGTGTACGATGTTGGTCTTAGAGGTTTTTTTCATTGATAAGAATCGACGTCAGTCTCCCTGTGTTGGCCATAGGGAAAACCATTAACTCCCGAGTGTGAGGGTTGACAGAGAAGACCATTTTTGCATGTTGGGTTTACTATTGGTTGTTATGTATTGTTGACAGAAGTAATTAACCAGCTTGACCAAGTGGATTGTATGACAATGGTGTTGGTTTAGCATCTAGCCACTGCAATTGTTATTGTTGAGTTTATAAGCTCGTCATGGTTAATTAGAATGAATTGTTAATTCAAATTGTTGCCTCCTTCTGTTTATTGAATGGGTAACCTAACATTGTTTTCGCGCTTAATTCATTGGTATGGGTGGCATTCCTATAGCATGACTCAATGTTTACTATGACTGTGTGTTCTAATGGCATGATGATCATTGCAAATCATGGTGTTTATGACAGTTCCATTCACTGTATAAGTATGTTATCCAATTGCGTAGTCAGGGATGAGCCCGAGTTTACTTAGTATGGTTCGACTGCAGTTTGATTGATTTGTGCAATTATGTTGCTATCTCCTTTTTTTGATTGTTAAGCCAGCATGATGAGGATACGTAAGTGATACTTTGGTTGTGTTTTTTTTTTTAAATTATCAAATGTGAATGTTGCATCATGGTGTTATGGTATGGCTTCCCACTGTGTCTGCTATAGATTTTGTTTTTGTTTACGTACTCAAAGATAATCACAAGAGTTGTTTATGGATTTGTTGCAATCCGATTATTGTATAATGAGGGTGGGCATGTTGTTGTTGACTCATGTTAGATGGATAGCCCAGTATTTTGAATATGTAAAGTCAAAGGAAATTTGGGCCTGTACAACCACAAAAATGCAATTGTGTTTTGATGAATGGTTGTTTACTTCACAATAGAGTATGAGTCGGAGTGATGATTGATTATCAACGTGTTTAATTGGCAAGCTAGGATATTTGAAAGATGAATATGAATCCTTATGGTTACTATCCATTATGTATGCAATTTAATTATTAAATGAGTTAAGAGACAAAATCAAGCACGATTTTTTATGTCTACATTTGATGATTGAATGGTTGGTAGTAGTTGATAAGTAGAGTGGAAGAAATTGACTTTGTATTCATTTGGGAAATTGTCCAAATATTAATGAATAAAAACAAAGTTCCCTTATAGTTTTTTGTAGAATGCATATTGTCCTAATTTAATGACACAGTGTTAAATTATTGATTATGCATAGTGGACTAGTTAATAAACAAAGTTGTTTGACTATGCATAGTGGTTGTTAGTTGGGTCCCAATGGTCATTCAGTCGGTGTATTTCCTTGTACATAATGATTATATGGATTACTTAATTGATTTAATGGACAATCTCCACACTCTTTCCCCACCATTATTTCACTTTCCACTAATTAAAAACCCATCGCCTTCCCATATCCATTTTTCACTCCCTGTTCTAAAATTGATTACAGTCAAGACAATTTTTGTGGTGAATCAATTGGAAGTGGCAATGCCTTGGTTGGATTACAGTGATGTTTTCTTTGGTTTGCATCACATTTGATTGTTGTTTTCATTGAGTAGTAATCGTGTTCTTCTCCCCCTCATTATATCATGTTTCAATCAATACAAACCCCTCACATATCCTAGAACCATTTGTTCACCCCTTGCTCATCCACAAACAATTTAACAATTGGTATGGATTGGATTTCGTGAGTCTGATATGTTGTTGAGCCAAAATCTATTTCATATTTTTTTAAAGAGTTGTCATGTATGGTTATTTAAAAGATTATTTGTTAATCAATCACACATGCAGGGATGCGATATTCAAATAAAAGGATGAAAACAAAGACCTATTATGCCTCTATCAAAGAGAAGGCCATTACTGCCCCTTCCACATCTTTAGATAATTCTGGAAAATCTGTGTCCTCCCACTTGCATTGGAAGGAAGATTGTTCTCATATGATCAACAAGATGAGTCTTAAGGATTCCACACAGCCTAAGGAGGGTGCAAAATGACTAAAAGATTATAGCATCAACAAGGAAAGGATCGCCTCACAAACCAGGAAATATGGATTTTGAGTTTTTTATTTTATTTGTTGTTGATGACAGGTGACTTCAGGAATTTTTGGACGGTGTCTTTTATTTTTGGATATATGAGTAATAATTTTGAAAATAATTTCAAAAATCATGAGCTAAATTATCAAATGTGAATATGTTAATGGGAATCACAAGGAGGTGTGTTTTACTTAACTAACTAGTTATGTTATGATTGTTATGAGCTAAGGGGAGTCACAAGGAGTCCCACCTACTAGTTATTATTTATTTATAACCCTTATTATGATTATTACTTTTTCCCCTAACTAAAAGTTTCTTGAGTCTTTTAATTAATTTAACTAATGAGTTGGTTCAACTACGTCAACCAATTCTAATTGTTTAAAATCAAAAGGAAATGGAGGAACAAAAGGAGGATATACGAAGAAGCATAATAAGGTTTTCTCTTTAAGTTTATGCTGAGATAGTTCAGTTTTCATCCATTCCTTAATTTATCACAAACCTAATTCTTTTTATGATAGCAGGGTCTTACTATAGACAACAAGATTCGGGGTTGAATTAGATCATTCAGACACTTGTTTTTCAAAGGTGTTGATCTATCTTTGATAGTTTGTGTAGACTTGTTTGTTTGTGAATTAGTTTTCATGACTGACAAGGGCTATTGTGTAGAGTCGAGTGGGCAACAATCTGTGGCAAGCTGATCCATATTTTAGAGTTCAGTTTTTTATTTTATGTCAAAGGTCCTTTTGTATGTTCCATCGAGGATGTCTAAGTTTGACTTTGGTCCTAAATTTCTGCATGAAATTTTGTAAAAGAACGAATCTTTGGTGAATTGGAATGAAATAAAGGATTTATTTATGTCTCATCTATTTTGATTATCATCTTGGTGTCTTTACTTCTATCTTTACATTTATTTCAGCAACTGTTATATTCAGAAAATTGCATAAAAAGTAAATTTACAACAAGATTTTTATTGATAAAAGACTAGCCTAAGCACTAGTAATTAATACTTGTGAGTTAAGATGATATTTTTGTTGGCTATAAACCTACGGTGACATTCCCATCTATTTTTATTTAGCCAAGCATAATTTGAAAATGCTTGAGTAAGATCATTTCATATATTTTCTTCAACAAGGATCTCGATGACCAGGAAGAGAACTTCGTCGATTTTGAATCTGGACTTGACTAGACTCTCAGTATGGCTGACTCATGAAGGTAAAGAGACAAACTACTGAAAGTCCAAATTAGGTTGAGTGAAACTTCCCTTGGAAAAAAGCATGAAAGATTATCAAACTTAGGCAACATGACATTGGCATAAATTCACGATGCAGGAGGCAACACAAACTCTCCATGTGTTTGGAAGAGTAACCAAACAGAGGAGGACACAACTCTATGTATCTAGAAAAAATTCCTAAGTTCATACTAGATACCAATGCTTGATGAACAAACAAAAGGATGTGATTTTTCCAAGGGTGACTGTCTGTGCTCCTGAAAAAACAATACATATTTCCCATTCCCTCTTATTGGAATATTTGATTTTTTTCTTCTTTTTCAATTTTTAAAGACCCTGAAAAATAATAAAAGAATGCTACGTTACAAAGGAAGAACGAGCGTCGAAAGCAAGAATACTAGTACCAATCACAAGAAACATATTAATGCTTAGATAAATGAAACATGTGAAAGAAAAGGACACTCGGGGAAAATTCCTCCATGGGTCAAGGTGTCATGTCACAGAGGAAAGAAGTGTTACAAGGCTTTCTTATAAGGCATGCTTCAAAGGTTCAGTTGAGAGCAACATGGAGACGACATTAGTTTGAAGACGCACAGATGAAAATGCGATTAAGAAAGACACAATGAGACCCCTTATATGTAATTTTTATGGCCCTAGAGAAGGTAAGCTCGGTAGTTTTTTCAATTTTAGAGAGTCTAAAAAAATGTAAAAGAAGAGTACAGGGAGTACTTTTTTGGAGATAGTCTAGTCAGTTCGAAAAAGGGTTAAACTTGCACCGAAAAGATGTCTATTCAAAACCATTTTAACAAGTGTGACAAAGACAAGATCACTCGACAATCATTTCAATTTTAAGGAGTTTAAAAAGAGCTTAACTATGGACTCACAACCTTTTTCTGAGTTTAGTCTCCTTAGCCCGAAAAAGTATAAAAGTTACTGAGGAGAACTCTCCTGGCGAGACAAATCTTCGAAGGCGTACCTTTTTCCGCTAAAATATACAGGCTGGAAAAAAGGGTTAAACTTATGCCAGTAGATGTTCTTTTGGACCAATTTAATGAGTGTGAAGGAACAAGGTCACTCAATGATCTTTTCAATTTTAAGGAGTCTGAAAAGAGCTTAACTATGGACTCTGTGGGGGTTCCTTTTTCATAAGTAATCTCCAAGGCCTAAAAAAGGTGATAAACCAAAACCAAGGAGAATGTTCCTTTTTCAAATATTTATCCCCTCATTCCCAAAAAATGGTTAAAATTACGCCTGAGAATACTCTTCTAGTGAACCGAAGTTCTTAGATCATACCTTTATTCATGAAATTAGCCATATGAACCAAAAAGGGGTAAACTACCATCGGACAGATGTGCCTTCAAATTTGCGTTTGGTGAGTGTGAAAGGCAACAAGATTGCTTGGCAATATTTTCATGTTTAGAGAGTCTGAAAATGGATTAAAGAAGACTCGAGGGAGATAATTTTCTCAGTTAATCCAGATGATATAGAAAATAATAAATACAGTCCCGTTCAATGTTTCTTTCGAATTTTAAAGTGAGCTTGAAAGACAACAAAGTGTGCTCATGAGGGAGTCTCGCGGGGTAGAGTTTACATAAACACTAGGAAGATATAAAGGGACAGCCCAAAATAACGCCGAATTAGGATGGTGATTATCATATGTAAGTTGGTCGATAGTGACAATGCTTCCATTGTGAGGTAAATTCATCACTCAGAAGAGCGTAGACACCACAACGTTCATAGCATATACATAATCATGCTTGAGAAGAATATTGAAATCTAACGGGCCTTGCACCACTATAACATCGATAAGGACAGTCTTCCCACCTAACGAGATATGAAACTAAGGAAGAACCCCCAAATATTAACTAGAACATCTATTAAAAATCAACAACTCATGCGAAGCAGACAAAGGTTTGGGAGAAACCAAAGCTTTCCAAGATGAGGAGGATAAAACACTTGTGGAGGCTCCTCCATATACAATGCATCGGTAAATTTTATTTGAATTAACTTCAACCCTTATTTGAAAGGGTGTAGAATAAGGAAGACGAGGCTCAACAAGGTCCTTCCAATCAAAGGAAACCATCCTAGGGCTTGGAGGGGGTGTGTTCGAAGTGAGAGGAATTCCACCTTGTTCTAAAAGTACTGGACTAGAAATGCTAAAAACATACTCAGTAGACACATCACTCCCCAAGATAGGAGTGGGATCAGTCAAATATTTCATCATCATGACCACTTTGGTATACTTGACACTCTCCAAGAGAAGAGTGGGATCAGCCAAAGATTGCATTGGGGTGACCAATTTGGTAGGCTCGACACTCTCCAAGAGAATAGTGGGATGAACCAAATATTGCATCGGCACAACCACTTCCTCAACCATTGGTTGAATATTTTGTGAGACAACATGGTCTGGAGGCACATTAGCCCCCAAAAGATGAGTGGGATTAGCTGAAGATTGCATAGACATGATCACTTCATCAACTAGAGGTTGAATAGACTGTGAGGAAACCTAAGAAGACTCAGAATTATATGATCTTGCAGACACAAACTACAATATTCATACCTATATAATTCCAGGGCACAGATGAGTAAGGTGATCTCCCTTGCAAATCTTACAAGGGAACTTAGGCTTAAGTATTATCCGTCTAGGTTTCTCAATAGAATCAATGCCCCAACATAAATAGAAGTGGTTGGTTACACATCTCCAAAATGACTTGCAAAGGTTGGTGATGGGTCGATAAAATGACTCACAAAGGCTACAGACCTATTACCGGTATGACTAGCAGTGAATGGACTTTTCCCCCCAGCATGACTTGTAGAGGCTGGGTGTTGGTCTTCAACATGACTCATAGAGGTTGGTGATTGAACTCTAGTATGAATTGCAGGGACTAGGTTCGTGCCCCCAGCATGACTTGTAGAGGCTGGGTGTTGGTCTTCAAGATGACTTGCAGAGGTTGAGGACCCATCTCCAACATGACTCGCAGAGGCTAGTGATTTCTTCTTCCTATTCTTCCTCTTTCTATTTTTTTTAGACTTCCGGTTACTAGTAGTTATACTTTCACCATGGAAGGCAGAAAGAGGAGGAGAATACTTTTCTAACAAAGGAACATCAACATGATGCCCATGACATAAAGTGATTAACTGAGAAGAGTCAAGAGAATTCGGGACATTTGGAATAGTACATGTCATTGCACAATTTGTACTTTAATAGAATAAGAGGGAAATGGAAAGCAAATTGGTGAAACAGGAGACTATCCTATCACTGTCACCTCAAGTACACACAACACTAGGGACACCACTAAAAGAAAGAGAGAAAAGGGAAAGGACTGTGCAGACAATAGTGGATAAGATTAAATCTTAGAACAAGAGTGTATAAAGATATGTGAAAAAGGCACGCACATATGGAAAAATATGACGAACGCATCAGAGCTGCAAACGTTGGATGAGCAAAAAAGGGTTGCACAGGAACAAGTGATTCAAGCCATTGAGTGCACAAATATGATCCCACCAAAAAAATGAATGACAACCCTGTTGGATAACATGAAACTACATCTTGTAGTAGAACAACCAAAGGAAGATAAATGAAAGATGACATAAGAGTTACGACTGTGATAGGATGAGGCACTTGGGGTAATAGAAGAACTAGCTATCGTTCAAACCAGCATGAAATTAGAAACGCAAGACACCGAGGCCAAATTAAATAGCTTTATAGCTCAGACAACAGACTAAATTATGAACAAGGAGACCAAAGTCACAACAGTAGTACAGGCAACGAAGGAGAACCTTGAGAGAGTCATTGAGGCATGGAAGTGAACGACACAACATGCCTAAGTGGCTCGAGACTAGACACAAGTGAGTGTTAGGGTCTTGTTGGCCAGATAGGTTGGATAGAGAACAACAAGAAGAAATGATGCACACATAAAAGACCCAAAATCAAGAAGATCAAGAGGATGAATAAGGAAGAGAGAAGAAAGAGAAGAATATGGGGGACATGAAGGAACAAGGTCCCGTAAAATCCAAAAAAAAAACAGTTGAGCATGAGTTGTATCAAACTTAGAATGAGTTGTCACCAAAATATGGAAGTGAAGGAATGTTTTGGAGGAAAATGAAGAAAGAGATAATCGAATGGCTGGAACAAAGAGAACAATAATTTGCGCAAAAGGAGAATAGAAATATTCTCTTAAAGAATAAGCAATGGATACAAAGGTATGTGTATACATATTTGTATGAGGTATTTTTCGGTGAATTTCCTAACATTTTAGAAGAATGTATGGAAAGATTTCTGGAAAAGACTGGTAGACGTCGACCAGCTATGCCAAAGAACTGGACTCATGAACTAGTGAAATGAGTTGAAGTAGTAGACAATAGGACATCCCAAGTAGTGGGTTTTTGGCTAGATGATATCTTGAGAGGCTATGTAATAGAATTTTCCATAACTTTTACCCAGGCTTACAATGGTGTAGAAAGAGATTTATTTGAAGGTCCGAGAGTAAGATTCTTGAAATCGTTAGCTACCGGGATAAAGATGTTTCTTTGTAACAAAGAAGTCAGATAGTTGAATAACTTGACACACACAAAGGGATTGGGTTTGTTGACCAGGATTTGATTGGAGGATAGGAAAATGGACATAGGAAGGGGAGACTGAGAATGAAAGAGAAAGAAGAAGGGATATCAGAAGGAGAATACAAATTTGGAGTCTTGCGCAGTGGGAGAAGGTACAAGAAGTTGAGAACCGTGACTTAAGAGAGATAACAATGCAATGAATACCCAGAGCATCGGGTAGATATCCATATCATAGAAGTACAAGAGATAGAGAGAGAAGAGGAAGATGTCTCGTTCAATCCAGTGATAGAGGAACCATTAATTCATGTTTGTTCTAAATCTTGGTTCGAAACAACAACCTCTTGTGCGTCACCTGAATCTGAGACAATGTTCGAAGATCTGTACAGATCACTTGTAATCAATAAAGGAAGTCAGAGAAACAGTAGCCAGAGAAGCAGTATCCAGAGCAGTGGTAGTGGTATAGCTAGTTAGAATCAACCAACATCACCTGGAAGGGGTCTTACACACAAAAATATGGTAGTAGTAGATAATACACTTAGATTACTAGAGTTCAAAGGAATTGGATCCGAGGATCCAAAACAACACCTATTCATATGTGAGACCATGTGGACTACCAATAATGTCCACGATTATGGGGAAAAGATCGCGTAGTTGGTGACAACATTTATAGGACGTGCACTAGTTTGGTACATGAAGCTCCAAAGTAATACACCACCATGCTAGAAAAGAAACTTATTAGAGATTACACAAGCACTGCTAAGAGAATTTAAGAAACCAAAATATGAGTCGCAGTACATTACTATGCTCAAGGAGATCAAACAAGTACATAATGAGTTTGTATGGGAGTTCGATAAGAGTTTCAAAGATGTGATGGGGAGTTTAACATTTCAAATACCCGATCAACAACATAGAGAGTGATTCATTACATGTTTTTTAACTCACATACACAATCCATTAATAATAAAAAAAGGTCATTGTAAATGTGTTGAAACTGCATAGAATAGATCTAGCTAAACAATAATACACACATTTGTAGAGAGAATTTGAGAAAGAAGAAGAAGGAGAGAAAGAATGGAAGAATTCTCATTAACTTTTTTCCACACACAAAGAGTGAATAATTTACAGTATATATAGGATACATGAGTAACTAATGATCCATAGTGGTGGTCTAGAGTGATGCAAACACACACCAATAGTTACAAGAGTGAACTTCCACCTAGTCTAGTCTCTCAGGAAGTTACCAGAGTGAACGCCCACCTAGCTAAGTTAACTAGTCAACTAGTCTTCAGTTAACTAACTGAACAAAGAGTAGTAAGGAGTTAACTTAGGAAATCAAGGGTAATGCTCCAGTCTAGTGATAATCCCAAGGAAAGTGCGCATTATCACGATGATGATCCCAATGTTGCATGGTGACAAAACCAATGCAACATCTAAACTCAACTGAACTAGTGAAACTGAAGTGTCAACTGAAAGAGAATATTCTCTAGGTGGAATATTCTCTCCTAAATATAGGAGAGTGGATAATGACTAATTATGACTAATAAACAAGGAAAAACCATAGGAAAAATAAATCCTAGATATGTGTGAACTCCAACACCCCCCCTGAACATCACTATGGTGAAAATAAACAATGGGTCCTAGAAACAAGGCCATGTTAGGTATCCAAATACAAAATATACACTGAAATAAATGAGGAAAGAGGGAAAACCTCATGGGAAAATCCCCCTCCTCAAATTATAATGCAGAAAAAAAAATAAAAATGAGAAGGAACAAAAAGTAGTTGCTAAGCAACTGTGTCCTTCACTCCAAGAAGACCTCACAACTGAGCAAGTTTGTGCTTGTTGAAGATTTTTTTGAAGATGTAGATGTATTCATGGATATGATGAAGTATATGCACCATTGAGATGTCCACACATATCCACTTTCTCTTCTTGTAACCAAATAAATTTTGGATGAAATTTTGAAAACCGTGTGGCCGTTTCTAGAAAATGTTGAAATTTTGTTGATTTTGAAATGATCATAACTTCACTTCCTAGACTTCGTTTCAGACGATTTGTTTTTTGAAATTGGATATTTTCCTGAGAGGAATTCAAATATCCAATTTGTTTCTAAAAATGTGTCTCAGAAAATATTAGAATTGAGTTTGATGTGCACGGCTCCCTTTTTGTCTCCTGAGATGCATGCATTATGCATGGACAAGTGTCTGCATGTGACTCCTAAGATGCATGCCATATATCTTCCACATGAATTTCAGAAAAAAAATCTAAAATGGAGTAGACATCATATTCAATTAATGGAATACAATTTTTTGCAAAGACTTTTGTAGAAGACTCTTCAAAATAAGAGGCTTGATCTTCTGATGGTTTCTCTTATGGATCTATCTTTCCAATCCCCTTCATGCAATCTTCAAAATCTTATTTATTTCGAAATATAAAATCCAATATAGTCCATAATTCATTTGGAGTGAATTCTTGTGTGACATCACATACTTGGTGGAGAATTTCTGGAGAAATAGACAAGGAGATAAATCCTATGGCCATATATTGTCTATTGAGAAAGTTATTTTTCTCATCAGTGGAATCAGGATCTACTTCCATTTCCATGGTTATTTGGTATAATCCTCTACTTATGATAAGAATTAGAATCTTTGGCTTCCACTCCAAATAGTTATGAGGCGTGAGAAGTATTATCGGTGAGTAAAACATAAATTCCATTTTGCATTCTTCAATCTTCAGTACCTGCAAAACAATTTGGTGTAGATTTTTATTAGAATCCCATCGGCTCTAATACCATATAAATGTGTTGAAACTACACATAATATATCTATCTAAACAATAATACACACATTTGCAGAGAGAATTTGAGAAAGAAGAAGAAGGAGAGAAAGAATGGAAGAATTCTCATTAACTATTTTCCACACACAAAGAGTGAATAATTTACAATAGATATAGGATACATGAGTAAATAATGAGCCATAGTGGTGGTATAGAGTGATATGGACACACACCAATAGTTACGAGAGTGAAATTCCACCTAGTCTAGTCTCTCAGGCAGTTACGGGAGTGAACTGCCACCTAACTGAGTTAACTAGTCAACTAGTCTTTAGTTAACTGACTGAACATAGAGTAGTAAGGAGTTAACTCAGGAAATCAAGGGTAATGCACTAGTATGGTGATGATCCCAAGTAAAGTGTGCATTATCATGGTGATGATCCCAATGTTGCATGGTGACAAAACCAATGCAACATCTAAACTCAACTCAACTAGTCAAACTGAAGTGTCAATTGAAAGAGAATATTCTCCACGTGGAATATTCTCTCTCCTAAATATAGGAGACTGGATAATGACTAATTACGACTAATAAACAAGGAAAAACCTTAGGAAAAATAAATCCTAGGTGTGTGTGAAGTAACTCCAATAGTTACGATGCAGTTTTATGCATTTGAAATTGTTATGAAACTGTAAGCCTCTCTGATTGGAGACAACAAAGGAATAGCATAGATATAGAACTAGTTAGTAGCATTAACAATTCAGTTGGAAGAAATTACAAAGGGGAAAGAGAAACGAGAACATATATGGTGCACCAAATGTAAGACTTAAGGTCACTACAAAGATGAGTGTCCAGCCTTTGCGCAATATTTAGTAGTTGGAGCACCAGACCCTCTACCAGGTGGAAGATATTGTGAGATATCAAAGAAGTGGGGACATAACTCCCATGAGTGCCAGCTATTACAAAAATATCAACATACCTCAAGAATCTTATTCTGTATCTTTTTCAAATCAATGGGGCATGAAGAAAAATATTTTCATGCATTTGATCTAATGAGGTAGTGCACAACAGACATGTACATAATTCAGGAGGAGAATGTTGTGACAGAAGGAGGAGGTTAGTATAATACTCCAAGAGTATTTAATCAAGGAAACATAGGAGGATTCGATAAGGGTCKAGGTTGAACAAATTTTGGCAGAGGAAGAGGCCCRATAGTATGCTATAATTGTATSCAACCAGGACACTTAGCGCAGGATTGTCAAAATTCATGCACAACATGTACTTACTATCAGGAATTAGAACATGTCATAAAGGAATGTCTACAACTATTGGAAAAATGTCAGGMAAGAGGGAATCAAAATCAAAACCTGAACATTCAAAAGATATCAATCAAGATAAGGTAGGAAGGACCCAAACATGCAKTCGTTATGTACAGAGGAACCAACATAGGGAGAGATGAAAACAATGGATGGAATCAAGTTGAGTAGTGGGTAAAGAAATAAGAAGCACCTACATGAGCATTTTGTTAAATTTAGAGTTTCTATTAAGTTGTTTTCAATTTACTARAGAATAATAGGATAAGCAGGATCACTGAAAGAAACAAAACCACAAGGTACACAACATTTTATCTTGGGAAACCCTCATGGGGAAGAAAACCCAGTAAAAACTTCCTCAATAATAGATTTCCAATATAATTCCAAGACTTAGACCAAAACACTAAAGAATATCCAAGACTGAGCATGTTCCTCTCTTCTCCTTGTAATTGCAACTATCTCCAAAAGATGTGCACTTGTTGAGTGACTAAGTGACTGAGTGAATGAGGCTCCATCCTCTCTTATTTATACTAGATTATGGGCGCTAGGGTTATGTATTTTCACCAAGCAGGGTTGACTTCTCCCAATAGGGGTTAAAACCACTTTATTAAATCCTAGGGGCCAACTTCTGAAATACCACCATATAAATATGGTTTGACCAATCCACAAAAGGGGATTTGGTCTTATACAATATCTTACATGATCAATCCACAAAAGGGGATTTGATCTACATAAAAATAACTCAATTTCAATTAGAATACTCTTCGCAGTTACAATATTTCAACACTCCCCCTTAACAACAAGGGTATTCTATTGACATAACCCAATACAACATCATCAAGAGAGAGAGAGAGGGAAGCAACATCATTAGCATATGGAAAACTAATTGACACATCTACAAATGATCGAAAGTTTTTCTCATCATCAATAACATCATTGTTCACATCATGGAGATGGAATAGTATCATCATCATCATCATCTGCATCAAGATCAATTAGTATAAATCTAGTATAACATCATCATCAACATCATGATGTTGATACATAATCAATAACAACACGAGGTTGGAAAAAAAACATCATCAACACGTGGCTAAGATAACATCATCATCATATGGAAACAAAATGAGGCAGGTGAAACTTGTTGTACTCTGACAGATCGTCCTTATTGAACCTTTGATATCTACCCAGGAATCATAAGATTCCCTAGGATATAAAATCCTAATGGAGATACCATGTGGTACTCTGATAGATCGTCCTTACCAGACCTTCAAGATCTTCCCAGGAATCATAAGATTCCCTAGGATATAAAGCCCTAACGGAGATACAACTACTGACCACAATTGGCATATACATGCACAGGTGCTCTGACAGACCGTCCTTACTGTACCTTCAGGATATTCCCTGGGATGATCAATCCCATAGGATGTAAAATCCTAAAGAATCTACCCGTTGTTGGTTAGGATATTATAATATCATCAAAATCACTCCCCCTTTCGAGGGAGGTCCTTTCGAACAATACCAATCTTGTCTCGGAAGTGCTGAAACTTCACATGCAATAGAGGTTTGGTCAACATATTTGCAACCTTCTCATATGTGCCAACATATTGGAGATTTATAGCTCCCCTTTGCACCATATCACGAGTGTAGTGATGTCGGATCTCTATGTGCTTCGATTTATCATGGAACACAGGGTTCTCCGTCATCTTTGGGCAACTCTAGTTATCACATTGAATCACAATGGCTTCCATATCCAGATCAAATAGACCTATCAACAAATCCAGAAGTCATATGGCTTCACAATTGGTGGAACATGATGCAATGTATTCCACTTCTTTCATACTGAGAGAAATAATGGATTTCTTTCTTCACTACCATGAAGTCATTGTTGACCCTAGACTGAAATAACATCTTGAAGTGCTCTTTCTATCAGAAACACTTCCAGCCCAATCTGAATCAGTATAACCATATAGTCTAAAGTCATGATCTCGAGTATAAAATAGACCATAATCCAATGTATCCTTAAGGTATCGCATCACATTCTTTGAAGATACAAGGTGAACACATTTGGGATCTACCAGATACTGACTCAAGGTGTTCAAAATAAATCGTATATTTGGCCTGGTATTCGTCAGATACATCAACAAACCAATAATTTGTCTCTACAGAGTAGCATCAACCAATTCTGATGAAGTATCCACCAGGAGATTCAACATTGTTTCCATGGGTGTGTTCATGGATTTACATTCCAAAATGTCAAACCTCTTCAGTATTTCAACTGCATACTTCCCTTGGTTAAGGAATATCTTCTCTAGGCTCTTGCAAACTTCAAGACCTAATAAATAATGCATCAAGCCTAGGTCTTTCATCTCAAATTCTGCAACAAGCTTCTTCTTACAATCTATGATGAGATTTTCTTCTCCAGTTAAGAATAATTCATCTACATACAATAGCAATATAATTGGGTCATCATTCATAACCTTGAAGAAAAGGTTATAATTATCTTTACTCTTGGTAAATCCCAAGATCGTTAGGAAACTGTCAATTCTTCCATACTAAGCTCTAGGAGCTTTCCTTAACCCATATAGATATTTCTTCAACCTACAGACATGAGTCTTCCTATCTTCAACTTTAAACCCTTGTGGTTGTTCTATATACACTTGTTCTTCAATAACACCATTTAATAAGTTTTTTTTCACATCCATCTGGTGTAAATTCCACTTCATATTGGTTGCAAGAGATATTATTGTTTTGATAGAAGTGTATCTAGATACAAGAGCAAATGTCTCTTCATAATCAATGCCTTCCTTTTTAAAAAATACACAATCTACAAATCTTTCTTTATGTTTTTCAATACTTCAGTCTGTAGCATGTTTTATCTTGTACATCCATTTGGAAAATACCACACCTTTGTTCTTTGGTCTAGGAACTATTTCCCATACATCATTCTTTGTAATGGACTGGTATTCTTCCGTCACGACATCCACCCATTCTTTATTTTGAATGGATTCTTCAAAGCAAGTAGGTTCTTTTTCTACGAGACCACACATTAAGGCCATATAACTGGAGAATGACTTAGGCTTCTACTTTGTCTCATGGTTCCTTATGGGGCACCATACTTCTTTCTATTTTGAATAAGTTCCCTTGCCCAAGCTGGATTTATCTTGTGAGAGATCCTCATCTGGGGAGGTTATTGAGATTCTATCATATCATGATCTTCTATAATATTATCATCAAGGGTAATTGTAACTTCCTTCACTGGTTCTGCAACTCTAGGGGCTACAGGTTCTTCTTCATATACTTCTTCAAGATGGCATTTCCTTGATATTTTGACTGATGCATCTTCATCAAAGGTTACATCTTTGTTGATTTCAATATGATGGTAACCTGGTGTGTAAATTCTGAAGGCTTTAGATACCTCATAGTATCCAACAAATATTCCCTTCTTTCCTGAAGGATCCATCTTAGTTCTCCTTTCTTTAGGAATGTGTACAAATACTGGACAACCAAATATTTTGAGATGGCTTACTTCTGGATTATTTCCGGAGAACATTTCTTCGGGGGTTTTGAATCCAAGTGCACTATGGGATGATCTTTTTTTGACATAAATTGTTGTTTTTGCTTCTTCATCCCATAAGCGCATTGGAAGATCTTGATCGTGGATCATAGTCTTCACTGCTTTCATTATTGTTCTATTCTTTCTTTCTGCTACACCATTTTGTTGAGGATTATAGTGTTGGGTATGTGTTATATTCTTTGCATGTGTGTGTGTGTGGGTGCGTCAGATACGGAAACTGCGTTTGATGATCCCTTCACCTAGAGATATGTCGTGTGCGTCGGGCGCTTTCCTAGGGGATTCCTAGGGGGGGGCAGGTATGCCCCCCCTAGTTACTCGCAGCGTTCGGGACAACGCCCCGATTTTTTTTTTTTGGGCGGTTTTTGTTATTTTTAGCGGATTTTGCTATTTTTAGCGGATTTTGCTATTTTTAGCGGATTTGTAAATTAATCCCGGATTAAGGGATTAGGGTTTTGGTGTCTACGGAATACCTAAAACATTGTATATATTGTATGGTGAATGGTGAAATTCGATATAATGAAAATAATAAAGGTTTTCCTGGTTGAGGGTTTCCGGTATAAAATCTTTGTGTACTCTGTGTATGAGCCATTGATTAATTTATGTATTGCTTAAGAATATATATGCATTCCTTTACTTCGCGGGTTTAAAACTTACATATAGGGAGTGGTAAGATCCCTCTTGATCCTGACATCTTTGCAAAATATTGCAAATTCATTTGAGGTTATTCTCCTCCATTATATGACCTGAGTATCTTGATTTTTCTTTTAGAGAGATTTTCTACCAAGGCATTGAATTCCTTGAACTTTCTGAGTACTTCATCTTTTGATTTCAAGAAATAAACCCAAGTCTTGGGAGAGTAATCATAAATAAATGACACATAGTATACATACCCACTTAGAGAGGTTGATGGCATTGGACCACATACATTTGAGTCAACGAGATCCAAGATTCCTTCTGCTTTACTGTCGCTCTTTGGGAAATGATTCTTTATGTTCTTTCCTTGTGCACATCCCTTGCACATACACCTTCATGGTCAACCTTGAATTATGGAAAACCTGTAACTACCTTTATTACATATGGTAAGGATTTGTAATTGATTTGAACTAGTATTCTATGCTAAAGTTCACATGGACTCTCAGTGAAGTGAGTGAAGGTTGCATCTGAGTGACCTTGTAACTTATATAGGCCACCTTCTTCTATTACAATAACAATTGCATCTTCTATGGTTTTTCCTATAGGTCACATAAGAACTTCACCATCTATAAATGCAACCCTAAAACCTTTCTTATCTATATCTAAGATAGAAAGTAAGTTATTTGTAAAATCTGGTACATAAAGTACATCCTTCATTCCCATAGGAGTCCCTGAATCAAGTTTGTAGGTGGATTCTCCCATTGCTTTGATAGGATACTGATAATCATCTCTAAGTGAAACTTTCTAGGGAAAGTCCTTTTTTGTAAGTCTAGAGAGAATGTCTCCCTGACCTATCGTGTGCTTAGAGGAACCATTGTCTATGATCCAAGTATCCTCTCCAGGTGTCACAGATCCTAAGAGGGTGGAGAATAAAACATAATATTCAATATTTTCTTTAGTCATCTTTGAGGGTGGCTCATCATATTCAATTGCATGGGAATGATGTCTTTTGTTATTTATATTATTGTATTCTTCCCTTTTGGAAGGACAATTCTTAGAAACGTGTCCCATATTATCAAAATGATAACATTTATAAGAGAAGAAATATTTTTTCTTTTCTTTGCCCCTTCTGATATTTCTGGAATCTCTTTGGAGGGTGAGATTCTTTATGGAAGTGCATGACTATATTTGGGGAGTGAGATTCCTTATGAAGGAGGGTCTCCTTTTGTAAATGAGATATTTTATTTCCTCCTTTATCATGAGAATCTAGGGCTTGGTCTTCATCCCTTAATAACACTACTTCTCGGTTGGCTACTCTTGCTTCTTCTTGAACACATTCTTCCCATAGACTATCAAATTGGAGTTTTTATTTTCTTGCATAGATAGTTTGTTTGAAGGAATCCCAAGGTCTTGTGAGACCATTAATATTTTTCATTATGAGTTCATCTTCATCTAGGTTGTCTTCAATTGCTTCTAACTATTCCTTGAATTGAGAAATCCTAGAGAAATAGTCATGAACTGTTTATGCTTTCTGCATCTTTGTATTCTTGAGTTGGGTTCTCAAGTTCATATTTCGATTGATGTTATTTCCTTCATACATTTTGGTTAGGGAATCAAACATATCCTTTGGATTATTATTAGAATACACTTGAGGAATCAAGTGATCTTTAATGGAGTATGAAATGATCCTTTTGGCCCTAACCATACCCTTCTTGTATTTTGCTTTCATTGCATCTTCTTTGGGTTTCGATACATTTTATTTTATGAATTTTGCAAGGTAATTCTCTTCAAGAATGATTCCAATTCTGTACTTCTAGGCATAGAATTTTTCCACACCTTTTAACTTGTCAACAAGCTTAGTGCTTGCAAACATATTGACCTATGGCCAGCAAATTAAAGTGTTCATAAACTGAATCTAAACTTACTAGGAGATGCGTTGGGCTGAGGCGAGTAGCCTGGAGCTGTCTGATTTCAAAAATTTCAATTTGTACCCCTTGAAACTTGATCTACACAAATATGGACTGGCACTTTTGGTATTGGTTTTGGTTTCCTGGTTTTTTGGTTTTCTGGTACCATTCAAAACTAGGGTTTGACTTTTCAGAGGCTTTGACCACTGAAAAGGTGAGCTCAAGCTTACAAGTGATGCTCTAGGGTAGGCTCACTTCCCTATATGGTTTTTAGTTAGAAATTCCCTTCGAATAAAAAGACCTAATTTTCTTGTACAACAACAATAACGTTTTTGGTTAACCAGTGAAAGGTGCTCTAATTAGTTAAGCTCTAATACCATATTAAATTAGGAGATGTTATTAAATTCTTTTCAATTTACTAGAGAATAATAGCATAAGCAGGATCACTGAAAGAAACACAATCACAAGGTACACAACATTTTATCCTGGGAAACCCTCATGGGGGAGAAAACCCAACAAAAACTTCCTCAATAATAGATTGTCAATACAATGCCAAGACTTAGAACAAAACACTAAAGAATATCCAAGAATGAGCATGTGTTTATCTTCTCCTTCTTGTAACTATAGTTATCTCCAAAATATGCACACTTGTTGATTGACTGACTGACTAAGTGAATGAGGTGCCACCCTCTCTTAATTATACTAGTTGAGGGGCCCTAAGGTTATGTCTTTTCACCAAGCAGGCCTGACTTCTCCCAATAGTGGTTAAAACCACTTTATTAAACCTTAGGGGAAAAATTATCAAATAGCACCATATAAATATGGTTTGACCAATCCACAAAAGGGGATTTGGTATTATACAATATCTGACATAATCAATCCACAAAAGGGTATTTGATCTATATAAAAATAACTCAATTATAATTAGAATATTCTTCGGAGTTACAATATTTCAACACATTTGACCCACACAAAAAGAAGGAGACCTTTAAACAAGCAAGGAAATAAATCATGTGACAGGACTAGACAACATCCACATTGGCTACACCACCTATGGGGTATATGCATCCAATTGAGGACAAGGTCATGAACAAAGGATCATTGGAGAAGATAAGCACCTTAGGAAATTTTTTGAAAGGTTTCCTAGATTTGGTTGAAGATGAGGCATTGCATACATTATGATTTATGATTGATCACTACGCTTATGGGAAGACAATCCCTACTGAAAATAAAATAGTGAACCAACTACTGAGCAAGAAAAGAACAAATGAAGAATTTGGGTTGTTGGTTGTGGAGCCTGATTATCTTCGTGATTTAGAGGTCTTTTACTTTTAGTCATGTTTATACCCCATGAAGTATTTACACCCCATAAGTATGTACACTCTTCCACGCGGGGGAGTGCAGAGGGGGAGTACCCCCTCTACGGGGTCCGAGGGGGCTATCCTCCTAGCTGGGGGGTCTGGGGGAAAGCGGGCCCCCAACGGGGGTTCAGGGGTGAATCCCCCGAAGAAAAAATTGCCTTGTAAATGTATATTGTAATTTCATTGTAAATCTAGACTGTTCATTATAAGGTTTCATATATAACGGTAGAGATTATGTTAGGGTTTTTTGCCCTAGAAGGCAACCCTCTTTTATGAGGGAAATGTATTATGGCTATGGTTGATGGAGAATATTGTATTCTGAGATAGGATACTGTGAGAGAAAGAAGAGGAAGTTACAACAAGTTTGTTGTAGGTTGTATCCCTTCATATTTTGGATAATAAGAAAGGAAGGACCTGGCAATTTCTCAGGTGGATGTAGCCCACACTGGGTGAACCACGTAAATCTGTGTCTCTATTGTATTGTGTATCTTTTGTGTTTTGTTTCCGCATTTGTTTTATTTTATTTCTCCACGGTCATGTTTTTCTAACAACTGGTATCAGAGCGAAAGGTAACTCACAGGAAAAGAGAGTTATTGGTTCGAGTGGGAGCAATGTCGGAAGATGGAAAGTTTAGGGCTGAGAAATTTAACGGCCAAAACTACCAGTTATGGAAGATGCAAATGGAAGACTATTTATATCAAAAGGATCTATTCCTACCATTGGGCAGAGTAGCAAAGAAGCAGACAACTACGAAGGACGAAGAATGGGATATTCTTGACATAAAGGCCTTAGGAATGATACGGCTGAGCCTGGCAGCATCGGTGGCTTTTAATATTTCAAAAGAAAAGACAGCGAAGGGTTTGATGGACACATTTGCCAAATTGTATGAAAAACACTCGGCGTCCAATAAGGTATTTCTAATGAAGATATTATTTAATATGAAGATGTCAGAAGGTGGGTCTGTTGCAGATCATTTAAATGATTTTAATACAGTTACTAATCAACTAAGTACTATAAAAGTGGACTTTGATAATGAGGTCAGGGCTCTTATAATATTGTGCTCATTGCCAAAAAGCTAGAACGGCTTGGTCATGGATGTAAGTAACTCTGTCTTTGGTTCAAATACTTTAAAATTTGATGATGTTTTTGGTGTTATCCTTAGTGAGGAAATGTGACGGAAAATCACAGGTTAGACATTAGGAAATGCATTGAACATGGAGAACAGGGGAAGACAAAAGGATAGAGGAAAGGGTTTCAGGAACCATGGGAATTCTAGGAAGGGAAGATCCAAATTTAGACTTGGAAAGATAGAGTGCTGGAATTGTGGGAAAAAGGACATCTAAAGAAAGAATGCAGAGCTCCAAAGAAACAAAGAGATGGACAGTAGGCGAGAAATCAGGAAGCAAATGTAACAGGTGATGTGTTACAAGATGCTTTGATTCTTTCTGTAGATAGTATTTCCGAGTCTTGGGTAGTAGATTTAGGGGCTTCATTTCATGCCACACCCCATAGGAAACATTTTCTAGATTATGTTCAAGGTGATTTTGGATATCTTCATTTGGGTGACGATGCACCATGCAAAATTGTCAAAATGTGAAAGGTAAAAATAAAGCAACGCAATGGAAATCAATGGTGGTTGAAAGAGGTAAGACATGTTCCAGATTTAAGGAAAAATCTAATTTCAACAGGCCAGTTGGAAAGTGAAGGTTTTATATCCATATTTACAGATAAGACGTGGAAGGTCATCAAAGGATCATTGGTGATAGAGAAAGGAGAGAAGCTAGGTACATTGTATCTATGTACTGCTAATACTGACTCTTCTATCTCTTTAGATTCTACAGGAGTGGATACAACATTGTGGCATCATAGGCTTGGACACATGAGTGAGAAGGGGATGCAGGTACTTCACAAAAGAAATTTGTTTCCAGATCTTAAACAAATTGATTTGGACTTATGTGAGCATTGTGTTTATGGAAAACAAAAGATTCAAGAGAGTCGGATTTATCAGAGTCACAAAAGAAAAAAAGAGTGAAAGGTTAGAGCTTGTGCATACAGATGTATGGGGATCATATCAAGTATCATCTCTTGGTGGATCTCATTATTATGTTACTTTTATTGATGATGCAACTAGAAAAACTTGGGTTTATTGCATTCGACAAAAATCTGATGTTTTTGATACTTTTAAGAAATGGAAAGCTTTGGTTGAGAATGAGGCAGAAAAAAAGTTGAAGTGTCTCAGATCAGATAATGGAGGTGAATATTGCAGCAAGGAGTTTGATGATTACTGTTCATACCATGGGATTCGTAGAGAGAATACAGTTCCAAGAACAACACAATAAAATGGTGTGTCAGAAAGGATGAACACGACAATCATGGAGCATGCAAGGAGTATGAGATTGCATGTTGGTTTGCCCTTACAGTTTTGGTCAGATGCTATAGATACTGTTGTTTA
>ML825189.1:25528-37989 GCA_009831015.1 Picea engelmannii | reverse complement strand
CCTTGGTATGAGAATAACAAGAGACAGGAAAAATCACAAAATGACATTGTCTCAGGGTGAGTACATAGAGAAGGTGTTGGAGAGGTTTAGAATGTAGAATGAAAAACCAGTTAGTACACCTTTCGCCAACCATTTCAAATTAACTAAGGAAATGTGTCCCAAGACACAGGAGGATATAGAATACATGTCATGGGTCCCATATTCATCAGCAGTTGGCAGCTTGATGTATGTAATGGTTTGCACAAGACCAGATATTGCACATGCAGTGGGAGTTGTGAGAAGATATATGAACAATCCATGTAAAGAACATTGTGAGGCAGTAAAGTGGATTCTCAGATACTTGAGAGGTAATGCTAATCATGCATTATGTTTTGGAGGTTCAGAAACTGTTCTACAAGGATATGTTGATTCAGATATGGCAAGTGATAAAGATAGTAGGAGGAGTACCACAGGGTATGTGTTTACTATAGGTGGAACAACAGTAAGTTGGATTTCAAAAATACAAAAGGTTGTTTCACTTTCAACAATAGAGGCAGAGTATGTTGTTGCTACAGATGCTAGTAAAGAGATGATTTGGTTACAAAGGTTTATGGAGGAATTAGGAAAGAAACAAGAGAATAGCAGGTTGTACTATGATAGTGAGAGTGCCATTCATATTGCAAAGAACTCAGCCTTCCATTCAAAGACTAATCATATATAGTTGAGGTACCACTTCATACGATCTACCTTGGAAGGTGGACATTTGAAGTTGGAAAAGATACACACTAGCCAGAATCCTGCAGACATGTTAACAAAGAGAGTAACCAGGGAGAAACTGTGTTCCTGCTTAGTTTCAGTTGGTCTTTAAGAATGAACATAAAGATGAGGAATTTTCCAGGTCCAAGAAGGTTTAGAGTCCATCATATACAACAACGGTGGAGTTGTTGAGATCAGTCTCCAAGTGGGATATTGTTGGTTGTGGAGCCTGATTATCTCCCTGATTCAGAGGTCTTTTACTTTCAGCCGTGTTTATACCCCATGAAGTATTTACACCCCAAAAGTATGTACACTCTTCCACATGGGGGAGTGTAGAGGGGGAGTACCCCCTCTGCAGGGTCCGAGGGGGCTATCCCCCCGGTTGGGGGGTCTGGGGGAAAGAAGGCCCCCAACGGGGGTTTGGGGGTGAAGCCCCCGAAGGAAAAGTTTCCTTGTAAATGTATATTGTAATTTCATTGTAAATTTGGACCGTTCATTATAAGGTTGTAGATCTAATGGTATAGATTATGTTAGGGTTTTTTCCCTAGAAGGCAACCCTCTTTTATGAGGGAAATGTATTGCGGCTATGGTTGATGGCGAATATTGTATTCTAAGATAGGAGACCGTGAGAGAAAGAAGAGGAAATTACAGCAGGTTTGTTGTAGGTTGTATCCCTTCATATGTTGGATAATAAGAAAGAAAGGACCTGGCAATTTCTTTGGTGGATGTAGGCCACACTGGGTGAACCACGCAAATTTGTGTCTCTATTGTATTGTGTATCTTCTATGTTTTTTCTCCGCATTTGTTTTATTTTATTGCTTCACGGTCCTATTTTTATAACATAGGTTCAATGTACAAATTAGCGAATACGACATCGACAATGTGATCTTAGACTTAGGGTACGATGTGAATGTACTACCTTAGTGTACATGGTAGATGATGAGGAAACCAAAGTTAGCATGGTCACCCATCTAATTGAGACTAGCAAATCAATACAAAACAATACCTATTGGAATATTAATAGGAATACTTGTGAACATAGATGGAGTGTGCAGCGCCGCAGACTTCAAAGTTATCGATATTGTGGACGACATTCAACCATATCCATATTTAATGGGACTGGAATGGGCCTTTGATAACCAAGAAATTATCAACTTTAAAAGGCAGGATATGATATTTGAAGTAGGAGATATGAAAGTTATTGCGCCCTTAGACCCAAAAGAAGGAAAGATGTACATAGAACCAGTGCAGGATGATGAAATCAGCCACTTGTAAAACATGACTGCGAGGATGGATGATTATGTTAACCCCACCGTAGACAATGCACTGATTTGGAGAAGCATAATTCCATGCACATCAGACTCATAAGTAGGCCTAGAAAACTGGTAGCAGAGGTTGCATGAAGTCTAAACATGACAATGTGTGCACATGACAAGGTCATTATGTTGGATTGGAATAGAATTGTTGAACCCACCTAAGTATGATGGGTTGACATATATAGCAACATTCATACAAAATGTTAAGGCACATATACCAGAGCAACAGAGGATGCTAGCACTGGACGTTGTGTTGAAAGCCACCCCTACAATATGGTGGGAGACACACAAAGGAGGCATGGAAAGAATTGGCCAACAAATGGAAGATATTGTAGAGGAAATTTGGGAGAAAAAAACTAAGAATAAAGAATCACACCACAAGGTGATGTAGGATCAGTTGGTAGCACTCTAGTAGATGAGGGGTGCAACAAGAAGCAGGATGCAACACAAGTCAGAAGAAGAGGTAGTCGAGGGATGGACTAAGCAACAAGAAGTAATACAGGAACAACTAGGGGTAATCCAAAATATCATGGAGACGATGCAATTACCACTTGTGCAAGGAATAGGTGTAGGAAAAATAGGTCTGACAAAAGTCACACAGATTGCAGAGTTGGTTCAATCGATAGCACTGCGCAGAGTGATCAAAGTGTCAGTAGGGATAGTCGATCCACCAAACCTCGAAAGTTAATATTCATTACAATAACTAATTCACATAGACTTAGTCATATCCCAGATGAGTACATAAGTGTTACATAGCTTACATATAGGGATTACACAGGAATTACACATTCGTATAGATACCGCAACCACAAAAATAAAAAATTTGTAGACCAAGAAAGAGGAACTGTAGAAGCAATATACCACTATGCTACAGTAAAATTTCGGAGTAGAAAAGTGAGTGGAACTCGTAGAAATTGAGAAAAGAAAAGTAAACAATGAGGAAGAGTAAGCTAAGAGGGGGAATCTTGAAGCAGAAGAGAAGGCCAATAAATCCACACAAGGAAAGATTGAAGAATAAGAGAAAGCAAAGAAATTCAAGCAGGAAAAAAATGAAGCAGAGGAAAAGGTTAAAGAAATAAGGAAGGAAAAGGAGGAAGCCGAGAAATTGGCACAGAAAGTTAAAACAATAGTACAACAGTTATATAAAGAAGTACTAGAAGTACCAATGGTGGTAGAAACCACAATATAATAATAAGTCAGAAACATTAGCGAGGCCATTAAAGAACTTCAAAGGAAGGATGAAAAGATAGGGCCACACACATCACTAGGGACACCATCGGAAGAAAGAGAGAAAAGAGAAAGGATTGTGCAGAAAATAATGGAGAAGATTAAGATTAGAACAAGAGTGTATAAAGATATGCAAAAAATGCATGCACATATGGAAAAAAATGACGAACACCCCAGAGCTGCAAGCGTTGGATGATCAAATAAGGGTTGCACAAAATCAAGTGATTCAAGCCATTGAGAGCGCACATAAGCTCCCACCAACAAAAATAATGACAACATTGTTGGCTAACATGAAACTACATATTTCAGTAGAACAACTGAAGGAAGAGCAACGAACAATGACACAGGAGTTATGACTGTGACAAGATGAGTAACTCGGGGTAATAAAATAACTAGCTACTGCACAAACCAACATGACATTAGCAGCGTAAGACACCGAGGACAAATTAAATAGCTTGACAACGTAGAAAGTGGAAGAAATTGTGAACAAGGAGGCCAAATTTATAGGATTAGTACATGCATCAAAGGAGAGCCTCCAAAGATTCATTGAGGCATGGAAGATCATGACACAATAGGCCTAAGTGGTTCGGGACTAGCCACATGTGAGCTTTGGGGGCCTATTGGACAGGCAGGTTGGATAGAGAATAACGAGAACAAGTGAAACACATAGAAAATACATGGAATAAATAAGATCAAGAGGATCAAGAAGGAAGAGAGAAGAAAGAGAATAAGATGGGGAACAGGAAGGGACAAGGTCCCGTAAAATCCAAAAAACGAGTCGAGCATGGGTTGTATCCAGCTCTGAATGAGTTGTCACCAACCAAGCATGAGTGGGATCCAACTCATTATGAGATGGTAAGAAAACCTGAGGAAAAGGAGAAGAAAGTTAAGAATTGAGGGGAGTGTTTTGGAAGGAAGTTTGAAGAGTAAGAAGTGACAACAATGACAGGAGTTGAGGCAGAGAGAAGAGGTGAAACTGAAGAAGCAAAAGACTTCTGAGGAATTTTTGTGATTGTAGGATGTTGTGTGTAAAGCATCCATGAATGTAAGTAAAGCAATGTATATTGAACACCTATTGTAGCACAGAGCGCAAGATAAATTATTTGAATATAATAAAGAAGAATTTTTTTTGTGGATGTAGCCTAGGAGGAGGTGAACCACGGTAAATTTGTGTCGAATTATGTTGTGGAATGGTTATTCATGTTTTTAATATGTTAATTCATGTCTATATGATGTTGATTCCTTACTTTACTATGGATGAATGCTTATATTTACTAAGAAAGTTGAAAGATTCATGCATAGTAACGTTAAATGTATGTTTAACCATTAGATGGTGAGAAAATAGACTGATATGCATAAATAAGTAAGTAACGAGGATAGATTAACTAGGATCTAGTGCATGAAAGAGTCCTATAGGTATGACATAGTGCACCTTATTTCCCTCATTGTTGCAGAATCTTGGTTTCTGCAGTCCCCATAAATATACCTCGGGTGAGACTTTGACTGCTCATAGGGGATTCCAAAAGGGTCGGTATCTGTAGGGTTTTGTTGGACTAATTACCTTAAACCTAGGGTATTTAACCTATCTATGTGCACACGCCAACACAAGCTTACCTCAGAAGCCATCATTTTAAGAAGTCATCCATATTCAACTTAGTCTTTCTACATATCTACCTTATTTAGGACTTAGTTGGACCTTATAGGAAAGCCTTCCTTAGGTGAAGATCTAAGGAACCCTAACCTAGAAGAGTAGAACCAAGGCCTCTAAGGAGATATTGGTAGGCTTTCTTGTTCATTTTCCCCAAGCTCCTTCTCACAGGACAATGTTCCTTGAGTGAATTCTAGGTGGATGTGAGTTTGAGCAACAACAAGCCCTAACCACCCATGGTACTAGTAAGTTTGAAAAGACCCATAAGAGACAAAAATATCCTCTTCCAATAATTTCAAAATTTCAAAGTAATCAACCCATTATAACTCAGCGTCATCATAAAATCTTAACGCCAACAAAATATATACTCCATATATAAAATCTAAATGCATCCATCATAAAATATTAATGCCAAATATATATATATATATATATATATATATATATATATATATATATATATATATATCAGGTGTACATGCTGGTGAAAAGAGTCTACGCCATCAGTGGTATAAAAGAACATACAAACAATTATGTAGCAAAACCGTGCTCAAGAAAATTATCATGTTGCATGCAGTAGTTTCTTGTTGATGATGGGAGTTCACACAACAATCCCTGCCAACCTTGTTCAACCCATCTCATCTTAATTCAATTTATAATAGCCTCATATCATAGAAACATCCTTGGAACGAATCTCTTCACCCCAATCTAGGACCGGAAAGAGCCCTAGACCATGTATCTTCACCAATAACTTGGAGCATATCTCTTCCCTTCAACCAACATTGGTCGTCTCAGGTTTTTTCGTCAACTTAGAGTTCTTACACGCCTCATATCCACCTGCTCATTGCATTTACTTTCTCAAGGTAGATTCATGGGATTGTGAAAAAACAAATTCCAAGGATATAAGATTACGACGGGTAGGGAAGCTATTGAAAATTTTGACTAACATTTTGCAGGGCCGTGGGACTATGGACTTCTACTTAGAACTGATGTTGTTGCAATGAATAAGGTGTTACATAAGAAAATCACTAAAGAAAGTGAAGAAAATTTTGCAAGATGGGAAGCTCTACTTGCAAATTTTGCTTCACTTGCTTTAGTGAGTTTCTTATGTAACACCTTGTTCATTGTAGCAACATCAGTTCTGACCATAAATTTTGTATTGATGAGATAGATTTCAAACTTATTGATTGCATTGAGGGTCACCTTCATTTATTTTTCAATTGTTGCATATTTATTTTCATTTTCAAGCCAAGTCCCTGAAGCAAACTGTATGATTTCTTCATGTGGATTTGATTTGGTATCATAGATCCTAATCCCTCACCCCAAATTACTCTCAATACTGTAGATATTGCAGAATATCATACTCAAGCAATCATTCAATTTCCTCCAAGAAGGTATATATCTTCTAAGTCATCATATCTTGCAACCAGACCTGAATGTTCTCATACTCCCATTTTTCAATGGCCACCCATTCTAGGAATCATCCAACTCCCTTTATGCTATGATATTGTATCTAACCATTCTTCTCAGAGCAGCCAACAGGGTGAAGTATTTTTAAAATTTCCATCTACATCTTCTTTTCCATATCCAATTTTTGAAGGCATAGATCCACCCATTTGTACTCATGAACCCATTTGGATGGCACCGCCTTCTACTCTTCCAAGAAAATGTCCTCTATGCCTTAACATGGTCAATACCCAACCTCAAGTATGCTCTCCTATACATAAAAACCATAATCCCAGAAGTGATTATCCTCTAGACTTGATCTCAAAAGAAAGTTGTCCTCATCCAAAGTATTCTGATACAATAGGCATATATTTTCCACATGAAATCCATGTCTTAATGATGCATCATATTCCTGAGGTAGAAAGGGATGATCATAGACTCAGAGAAATATTTAGCTATTGTAGACCACCGGGAACTCCAAGATATGGATCAGGGTATATTGAACAAACAAATGCAATAATTCCATCCTGCAGATTTGAAAATCCATTACCCAAAGGACTACAAAAACCATCAGTCCTAGAGATGCACAAATTATTTTTCCTTATGAATGGATGTCCTATAAGAAGAGTAAACATAGACTGGATTAAGAGAATGTTAAATTTGGATCTGTTTACTCATCCCCAAGCCAAATAATTTAATGCCATTACTTCTACATATCTAAAGAAAGAATTATCTGAGCAATTGAAAGCATATATGTCAATAAAGGATTTGTGGATATCCTTTTATGAATCATGCATACTTTCCCAAAAGGAATAAATTAAAATGATGTCTTCCAAAGAAAGTTTTATTATCAAACACAAATGGAAAACCTTAGATGGAAAAACAGCTGAGACATATTTTCCTTTTCCCCATTTTAAGGGGATCATTCTAGGAGAAGAGCAAAAACAAACTAAGGCTACTCCCCTCATGATTCACAAGGAATAATCTCAGGAAACAAATTCAAAGAAAAGACTCCAAAGTGTGTTTGAACAGTTGAATTGGAAAAATACTTCTTTAAGAGGGATGGAAGCACATACTTTTGTAACCAATGACTATGCTAGGAAGAAACAAATAGATCAACTTCAAGTATCTACAAATCAAGATGCTTCCAGTATAAACTCTATCAATTCCCAAGTCCCTGAAATAAAAAAACACTTTAGAAAGTGAAAAAGACTCTTCAAAAAGAGACCATGAAGAACTGATGGAAGGATTAGGTGAATATTTTAAGAACATGGGGGAATCTATTATTAAAGTATTGAAAAAATATGAAAAGCTTCCTAACAAACCAATTCCTAGTTCTTACTTATTTCCACAAAAGGTCTCATCAATAAACTCTACAGTCTACATTCCTAAAGAAATTGATTTGAAGAAAAGGTTTCCAGTCCATTTTCCCCAGAACAATAAGAATCATCCTCAACTCATCTTTTGTTTACACATTCTCATATTCTCCCTGCTAAAGAACCAGTTCATTGGAACATGAATAGGGTTCCAACTCCATACTTTTATGGAAAAGGCAAGCTAGCAGAGGCACAAACATTTACAGATGAAAATTTCCCAGAATGGAACATAGATAGTATGACCACAGGCCAAATCCGTTAATTTATAGAAAAAATGTATGTTTCCTACATATTCGTTTGCATGAAAGGGAAAAATGAAATAAAATCATGTAAGTCTATTAAACAATGTTTTACAGGAACTTTGGCTAAATGGTGAGAAATAGAGACTTCACATGCCCTAGTTGAGAAAATGGAAAAGGAACATGTTAAAGATGAAAATGGGGATATAGTATTCAAAGAAGATGGCAAAGTGGAAAATAATATGATAGGCTCATTAACTACATTCATTCTTGAGCATTTGTGTGGAACAGAACATGAACTCTCTGATAAACATGCCATAATTCTAATGGGAATGAAATGTAAGAGAATGTCCAATTATGATTATTTTCAAAGAGAATGGACCCAAAGGATATATGAAGTAAAAGATAGAAAAAACCTTCTTTGGAAGCAAGTGTATCTTGTTTCTCTCCCCAACAAATTTGTTGAATATTTAAAAGTACAAAAATCTTTTGTTCAACCTTATGAGATTTATACTTGGGGAGAAATTTACACAATCATTACCTCTTCCCTAGTAGGATTGTGTGCTAACATGAAGGTTACAAAGTCAATACAAAATCTATCAAAATTAACAAATAATAGATCTATCTAAAAAAAATATGGTATGACCCTAGATGACCCATTTAGAAGAAAGTGTCTATAAAGGAGGAAGACAAATTCAAAACTGCATTTAGTGTTCCTGCAGGTCACTATGAATGGAATGTTATGCCCTTTAGCCTTAAGAATGCTCCGAAAAAATTTCAAAGTGTTATGGATGGCACTTTAAAGGCATATTTTGACTGGCTAATTGTCTACATAGATGATATATTAGTCTTCTCAGCTTCCATAGACCAACATTTCAATCATTTGGAGATGTTTTTAAAGGTCATCAAACTGTCTAGTCTAGTTCTTTCTAAAAATAAAATGGATCTCTTTAAAACCTTTGTCAAATTTCTAGGTCACACAAAATAACTGATAAGACCCAGCTCCAGCGCTTTCTAGGAAGCTTGAACTATGTCAGTCTTTTTTATAAAGATTGTGCTAAAGATACAAAAATTATGAATGATAGGCTAAAAAAGGATCATATGCCTTGGACTGAAGCACACACCGAGGTTGTGAGAAAAACAAAATATAAAGTCAGGCACTTGCCAATAATGCATGTTGCAAGTGATGAAATCTTTAAAATTGTTGAGTCTGATGCCAATGACCAAGGATGGGGAGCAATTCTTAAACAAGTTAAGGCAGGGAGATCAAAGCCACATGAAGAAATCATACAGTTTTCTTCAAGGACATGGCTTGACAACGAAAAGAACTATGCAACAATTGACAAAGAAATAAAGGTGGCCCTGAATGCAATCAATAAGTTTGAAATATATCTCATCAATACAAAATTTCTTCTCAGAACTAATGATGTTGCAATAAACAAGGTGTTACATAAGAAAATCACTAAAGAAAGTGAAGAAAAATTTGCAAGATGGCAAGATCTATTTGCAAATTTTGATTTTGATATTTAACACATCAAAGGCTCTAAAAATTATATCCTTGATTTTCTCAGTAGAGAAAACCTTCAAGCGAGCATGAAAACAAGTGAGTGTGTGCAAGCGAGCGAGGGAACAAGCGAGCAAGGACAAGTGAATGTGGTTACAAAAAAAGAAATATCAAATGAAGAAAGCCATTGTTTGGTCATTGTTATTGAATGGAAAAATGGAGGTGAAAAAATAAGGAATATCCCAGACAATGAAGATTGGGAAGTATATGCCAAATTATAGAAACTTACATGGAAACTCAGAAGAACTGAATTTATCAATATGAATTTGCATCCAATTCATTTCCTACCAAATTATGTTCCAAAACTCAGAAGAATTCCATTTTATACTAGAAGCATTCCAGACATGCTTTATGATAGATCAACCAGAGCTACAGTTGATGCTACTTCAGCTTTATGCTACACCTTATGTTGGCATCAGAAGTCACTCTTGGATTACAGCAGGAGTAGAGCCCGACACCCATCAGTTATATGCCACGATTTGTTTAAAAAGGGGGTGATCGACTGGAAGTAAACTCGGTACAATATCATTTTAACTCAGAATCCTGGACTAAGGTTATGCATGAACAGGTGAGGTATTAATTTAACTTCAAACAATGAGTTGTAATAAGGGTGAGTAGGAGGAAGAATTATGTGAGAGAGTGCAGATGTTTGCTGTGAACATCAAGCTTCCAATAGCCTAAAGGGGAAGAATTTAAACACAAGAACTTCTTGTATTCAAATCATAAGAACATTAAAAGAAACCTTAACAACGTTAACATAAAACATTTATATAACATTGTCACAACGCTTCATGTGACTCAGTCAATCATGAACTCTTTAAACATTGGATGGAAACAAGATGGAAAAATAAGTTGACTATCATTAAACAAGAAATTTCACATACATATGCATAACCAGGGAAAACCAATGCTTCATCAAAACTTTACAACTGGGAGCTTAGCTCTACCAACGATAGCCACCAAAATGGAAAAAATGCCTACATATACTCAGACTGAATCGGATGTCTGAGACACGATCATGTCATGAAATCAATGCTTGACGTTAAGGAGATTCCCTGTCAAGTTGTGCATGCAGACATTGGGCAGACTGCCCATGCAGTCTTCTGATGGACGCAATCTTTGCCAGAAAGGACTAATAGTCACCTCTGTGCTTGTCTTTTCCTGGCTTTCCGTTTAATGGAGGAGACAATATCTCACCCACCCTCCACATTTGCATTAACTAATTCTCAGGATTTGGAAAGACTTTGGTAAACTCTGCTCCTGTAGGATGTGGCATGTAATGATCCGAAGCCATTATGCAAGGATCATCACTTGTTTTGGTGTCTTTTAAACTTTTTTCTGGTTGTGGTATTTCATCAAACAGTTTGTTGATCTATTTGTTTAGATGTGTTTATATGTGTGTATGTAGAAAATAATAGAAAGAGATAACCATGGAACTGATCCAGGTGGATATCGGTGGCCACCCACCTTTTTGGACTGGCTCAAAACAGTTTTCTGGCAATTTTGGCAATTTACTATTTTTAGCAGGTTTTAATTTCCGGAGCCATTTTGAGGGCCTAAATGAAGGATTTTTGAGATCGAGGTTCTCAGTGATAGCTGAAGGCATGATTGAGCCCCCAAAAATAATCTCCTTGACGATACCTTTCCAACGAGCTATCACACGCCTAAAATGGAGATCGTATGCAAAAGTTACGACCCCAAGAAGTTGATGTACTAACTTACACAAACGGGGCCCACATGACTTTTGGTGCTTCATCTCCTAGGGTTAGGTTTTTGGATGTCTATGACTTTTGGAATTCTCGTCTATTGTAAAAAGGCCTCTAGAGCCTCATTGTAATCATCTTCTCATGGATGTGAGTAGTCGTCACATCTCTTCTCAGAGATAAGCTACCACCATTCTAGCGAGTCTTTCACTATGTACTTTTACAGTCTCTGTACATTTATTTCATTAATAGAAAACGTGTATTACTGTATATCTATGACTCTTTTTATATTTCTGCTATATCTATGTTATATTGTTGTCTCTCTTGCAATATCTCTGAATATTTCTATGTTATATCTCCGTTCTCATTTCGTGCCGAAAATAATCTGGATCAGTGGTATCAGAGCAGGCTGCTCTTGATCATTTTTCAGTGCATGTCCCCGACGAGGTCCGAGTATAGAAATTTGGGTCTTGAGCTTGTCTCTCTTGAGGAAAATCACTCTCTCACACCCAAGAAACCCTCAATGGTGGAAGAAAAGAAAAATGATGGAGCAGGCAATCCTATCAGTCTGTTGCTTGAGCAAGCTCTCACGCGACAGAGGGACGAAATGATGGAGAATTTTTCCCACATCCTTCAAGGCCTACCGATAGCATTAGGCGCATATTCATCAAGAAACCACTTTGGAGGCACCTCTCCCTTCAAGGTACAGGTTAATTTTGATATTCCCGTATTTGAAGGTCAAATAGATGCATATGCCCTAGATAAATGGTTAAACCTGCTAGAAGGTTATTTATCTGTTCATACTTTTTTAGACAAGGAAAAGATCACCTTCACACTCCTTAAGGCTCTCCCCCATGTCAAACATAGGTGGGAAACTTACTGGGAGCAGAGTTCCACAGAGGAGTCTGGAATATATGGGGCCGATCCCACTTGGGATTTTTTTGTGGATGCGGCAAAGGAACAGTATTACCCTGTTGGAAACTATGAGGACTAGTACATGAGATGGACCACACTACGGTAAGAGAAGGGACAATCAGTTCCAGAGTTCACCAATAGCTTCCATGCCTTGCGCACCAAGATGGTTATCAAAGACTCTGAACGACATTTGGTTCTGAAATACCGTGGGGCTATACACAGATACATCCAAACTGAAATGGATTTTCTGGACATCTCATCACTCGGTGCTGCCTATCGATATGTTGTTAAA